>CM019178.2:38880050-39086145 GCA_009739505.2 Apolygus lucorum
CTGGACAAATGATACATCGTCAATAAGATATCGATACCTACGATATATCGGACAAAATATATCGATATTTCGATATATCGGAAGATCTAACTTGGAAAAACTTGTTGAAGTAGATACGTGAGTTAAAACGTTTTAAAGTAATACAAACATCATTTTGGAAGAAATTTATCGAATCATCGGAAGATGTTCTAGGAAAAATAGTTTAAGTAAGTACTATTTAACTATTTAAGTTACTGGGTATGAATTATCGAAATTATTATCATATATCCAGTTGAAAAAGTGCAAAAATGTCATGGTTGCTAATTTGGGGATAAACAACCCTCAGGGGTCCTGAAACATAATATAAATAAAGTCGGTATACGGGCGAAAGTTTTATTACGTTACAACGACTTTGAGTGGTAAAATAATTTTAATGGCCTTGGAGCTCACTCAGCTGATCAGTGATCACTCAGGCGCCTTCAGCATTCTCCATTGACCCGCCCTCTCAAATTTAAGCTTCCTGCGTTCAACAGGAGAGAAAATGGCCTTGGAGCTCACTCAGCTGATCAGTGATCACTCAGGCGCCTTCAGCATTCTCCATTGACCCGCCCTCTCAAATTTCAGCTTCCTGCGTTCAACAGGAGAGAAAATGGCCTTGGAGCTCACTCAGCTGATCAGTGATCACTCAGGCGCCTTCAGCATTCTCCATTGACCCGCCCTCTCAAATTTCAGGTTCCTGCGTTCAACAGGAGAGGAAATGGCCTTGGAGCTCACTCAGCTGATCAGTGACCACTCAGGCACCTTCAGCATTCTCCATTGACCCTGCCTCTCAAATTTCAGCTTCCTGCGTTCAACAGGAGAGAAAATGGCCTTGGAGCTCACTCAGCTGATCAGTGATCACTCAGGCGCCTTCAGCATTCTCCATTGACCCGCCCTCTCAAATTTCAGGTTCCTGCGTTCAACAGGAGAGGAAATGGCCTTGGAGCTCACTCAGCTGATCAGCTCACTCACCAAGTATGCCTATCTCTCTCGCTCTGTCTCTCTCGCTCTTAGGCGGGCTAACTGTGCTCGAGTGGAAGGGACGCGTGCCTCTCACTCGCTCTCATTGTGAGCGCATAACGTGAGCGGAGCGTAACGCAGTTTCTTGAAGTGTCACCCGGCAAACCAATTTATAGGACGTTGTCACGTAAAAAAAAACATTGATACCCTCGCCATAGCAATGTTTCATTAATTTATGAATTGCTTCAACTCGTGTAAGTATTAGGTAGTTTTAATCTGGACGCGCCTCCATTACTTTTGGATCAAGTCAAATAATTGAGAATTGAGCGCCATTGTAGGTGTAAACCATCATGTTTGAGATGAAGTCAACAGTCTGAAATCAACCCATCACGAAGGTACCTACAAAATTTGGAATAAAATTACTGATGTTGTTACAGGTTCAGGGTTACAGGTCCCTTCTCATCTATTCATTTAAATATTTAATTTTTACTTGTTGAAAACAAATCGCGATATATCGGTAAATATATCGATATTGACCGATAATATCGGTTCTCTGTATCGATATAAATACATCGATATATCAACCGTAATATATCGATATATGAAATATATCGATATATCGTTGCCATCCCTAATTAGTGGTTGGGGAGGGGGGGTGTTGAACTCGAATTCGCATGTTGGGTATCGTAGATCGCGGATTTTCAAAAGCTCCTCAAATTCGATGCTTCCATGTCGCTAGAAACGGTATGGAGTATAAGGGTGATGAGACCGCTTATCCAATGAGACCTCCCCTGCAATGCATGCATTTCTTAACTATATGTTTTGACATAACCCCTTTTGCGCTGTAAGGTATTGATTTACTCACATCGACTGTAAACAGAGCGAGGAAAATCAATTCTCTCGGCGGAGGAATTTTTCTGTCAGCTGCTCCCCGTCCAGTTGCGCCCTTTCATGTAACTTTTTCCCGGATGGCGGAGAAACTTCCCTCTCAAGTACCGGAAATTGAGATCTTAGATCGGAAAAACCTTCTCTGACCTCCTCCATACGATGTTTCCTTCGCGGAGCACAGTTCAGTGCACTATCCCAACATTTACAGGCCATTTCAGATTCCCCTCGTTTTGATTGCACGGGAAAATCTCCCAACGAGGAAACTTCAAGCACGATTTCCCGCTGTAATTTCGCTGCACTAACTCAAGATACTCCGACTACCGTATTAAAAACGTGCTTTCCGCGAACGAGCTGGAAAATCTCGTTACAGCCGGCACGTTTGTTTGCTGTACACGGCTATTTCTCATCTCTTTCGAAATGACCGTGTTTAAGGAATATTGCCCAGCTTGATGAAATGAACTTGATATTTGATGACCCATTCAGAGCACGAGATCCACTTCTCACCTTAACATGAGGTTCCCACTGGGGATGAGTATCGACTCACATATGATCGGCTGCTATTGAAGTGGGACCACGGTAATCCCCTGCGACCCAAATTGTATTGAACTCGGCCCAAGTCATGAGGTTGATAGAGGTGAAGAAAATTATTGCAAAATATCCAAGATGAGGAAAGTAAATCATTTTATTCTATTATTTATAATGGATAGTTGACGCTTAGTATGAGGAAACGCGGCGGACGAATTCGATGTCTGTAATTCCAGCAGATCCCAGCTTTTGAAAACAAGACTCGAGAAATTTGAGTCTACCTTCTCCAGATTTTGTTTGTCTTCGGCCTGGTTCTTCCCGGCTGTTAATCATTATGCTGAAATGCTTCGCACGCATTTTAGTCCGGGCAACGAAGGGTTTGAGGTAGAAAAAAATATAACCCGAACCAAAATTGGCACAGATGTAGGGGTGGGTATCCTTATTAACATACTAAAACTAAAAGTCCTGGTGGGTGGGGCACGAGCTCGAGGGGAGGGGGGTCACTAAAGGTCCCATTTTGGGGTTTTTCATGAATATCTCGAAAACGGTGCATTTCTCGATGAAGCATGTCCCATAGTAAATTAAAGCTTATGAAATTCTCTACAATTTTGATTCTATACGTTTTATCGACATTCCGAACCGTTAACGAGTTTTATGCATCCAAAAATGGAGGAATTTTGAAAATTCGGTTTTTAGGTCACGTTTTCTGGATAACTTTGTTGAATTTCGTCCAAAGGTTGATCTGAGAAAAAATGTCTCTGAGAAAAAGTTGTAGAGCATTAAATTTCCTTGAATAATATGTTGTTTATTGCCAATTTATCATTTACCAATCAAAAATTACGCCAATTTCAAAATTTTGCCAATTTGTGTCATTTTGGTTTATTATTTTCAATAATGAACCTTTGGAATCGACCAAGAAAAAAACAATTTTAACACCCCCTCAAAATTTGATGGTTTACGTTTCAAGGTACGTAGAATCCAATAATCGAATAAAAATTTGGCCGTCCGTCCGCCGTACGCCGTACGCCGTCCGCCGTACGCGGCACTTTTGCCACTTAGCATTGACCGATTTTAATGAAATTTGATATGTAGGCTCCATTTGGGGTCTAGTTGTGCCCCGAAGCTTTTGGTTGATGTAGGTCACTTCTAAGGGTTCCAAAATCAATTTTGAAATTTTAAAAACGCCCTAACTCAAAAAATTTTGATATAAAGGTATTGTTTTTCCTTCAATTTAAGATTTTATAGAATTTTTAGAATTTTTTGAGACCACGCGGAGCTCTGTAGGACAAACCGTTCGCTCCCTACGAAAATTTAAGGGTTTATATTGAAATATATATATAAATAAATCAAAACACGAGTGTTAATCGCAAAAGAGGCCTAATCTCCGTTCAAATTAGAGCTGACCAAAATGCGATCAATGGTTGGTGATTTTGATTTTTTTTAAATTTATTATTTTAATTTTATTTTTTTATTTTTTCTTCATATTGGATGGTTGGTGATTTTGTAGACGAGTGATCTATATAGAAAAATAATAAACCATTGTGTAATAATTTGCAGCGTTTTTACTCAAATGTTGCCATTCCCCTTTTTATGTGCCCTCGAACTTCAATCGTCCTTCTTTTTGTCATCTGTATTCATTTAATGCTATATATACCACGAATTAACAACCCAGAATTACATATCAACAGATCGGGGGGGGGGGGGGTATATGAAAATATGATGTAGAAAAAAACGAAAAAGTTTTTTTATTAACTAAGTATGAAAGTAAGGTATTTACAAAATAACTTGATCGTTAGGTAAGGTCAAAGTACATCAAAAATCGTCTTCTTCGTCACTCATGGAGGTTGCTTCAGTGGGGGCGGCATCGGTGCAGGCGACCGATCAGGCATTGCCTGTTTTCCGACAACCGCAGCGAGTTCCACATCCGGTTGTGCACCGACAAAACATGGAATTCAGAACTTCTTCGGGTGCCACTTTGGCGTTGGTGGTCACTGGATGGAGTCCATCCTCCTGCATGGCCCATCCGAAGCTAGTTGGGTGGTGGTAAACTGTTACCCAGCCACTGTTGGAAAACGTGACCTAAAAACCGAATTTTCTAAATTCCTCCATTTTTGGATACATAAAACTCGCGAACGGTTCGGAATGTGGATAAAACGTATGAAATCAAAGTTGTAGAGAATTTTATAAGCTTTAATTTACTATAGGACATGCTTTATCGAGAAATGCACCGTTTTCGAGATAATTACGAAAAACCCCAAAATGGGACCTTTAGTGACCCCACGAGCTCGTGCCCCACCCTCCAGGACTTTTAGTATGTTAATAAGGATACCCACCCCTACATCTGTGCCAATTTTGGTTTGGGTTCTATTTTTTAGGACGTCCCACAGTAAGACTTGGGCGTCCTTATGCGATCGATCTGGGGTGAAGTTGGACAACACTCAACAGAAAAAAAAAAATAACCACACAGTAATCCGTTTTAGACCATTCTGAATCCAAATCCGCGAAAAAACCATAGGTGTATGTCTGTGTGTGTGTGTGTGTATGTGTGTGTGTGTGTGTGTGACAAAATCCTGTGTCGTCTGCACAGGCCTTAGTACTCAACCGATTTCTCTGGTTCTTTTTTTGTTCGACGCGGAAAACTATCTAGTTGTGCACTACGTCGCCGGAATTTCGAATTTTGCCTTTTAAGGGGGGGGAAAGGGGGGGTTGATGCTCAAAAAACGTGCGTTTTTGGGCATAATCTTGTGTCGTCTGCACAGGCCTCAGTTCTCAACCGATTTTTGTGGTTCTTTTTTTCATCGACGCGGAAAACTATCTAGTTGTGCACTACGGCGCCGAAATTTTGAATTTTGCTTTTTAAGGGGGGGAAAGGGGGGGTTAATGCTTAAAAAACGTGCGTTTTCGGGCATAATCCTGTAAACTCTGCCCAGGCCTCAATTTCCAACCAATTTGTGTGTTTCTTTTTTGTTTGACTCAAATAACTTCCGATATGTACATAATTTCACCTGAGTACCAAAATTCGCAAGGGGAGGGGATAAGTGGGGGATAATATTCATAAAATATCCGATTTTTCAATATTTCGGTTCTTTTACTCCTTACTAATTGTACACAACCTTTGAAATTGAGGAAAAATTCTCATTATACCTCCGTATTTTCATGAATTATTCTCTGTACCACCATGGAACTAATAGTGGTGCCACCGTGGTGCCAGGACACCATAAACCGCATATTTCGTGTTTTTTTTTCTTCTTTTTTTTTGTGGTTCACCTTGAATACTGATGTGAACCACGACGGACCGCCTACTAAAACTAATAGATGAAAGTTCAATGTTACGACGTATTCCCGCTTTGGTGCCAGACTGGCACCATTGGTGAGGGAAGGGGGGGGGGTAACTCGAAATCGCATGTTGGGTATCGTAGATCATGGATTTTAAAATGCTCTTCAAATTCGAGGCTCCCATGCGGCTAGAAATGTTTTGGTAGATAATGGTGAGGGTGGGGGGGTTACTATTTCTTGCCTAAACTAATAAACCAAATTACATCCAGTGAAACAGTTTTATCGCTTACCAACTGGTTAACTGATCTAATGCTTATCCAATGGGACGTCCCCTGGAATGCATGCATTACTAAACAATATGTTTTCTACCTCAGGCCCTTTTTTAGTCTTCGTTGCCCGGACTATTTGTGGTGCGGTTCCTAACGGTAGAAAAGGCGGCCCACAGCTTGGGAGGGTACGTCGAATGAGGATACGCGTACCTAGTTGGCTTTCATATACGAGACAAATTCCTTCGTACGATCAGTACGGTTTCCTCTCCCTTTAGGTTTTTCCCTGACGATTGCTTCATAGCAAGGGGGCACTCTTTGTGGATCCAAAAATGGTAGACCGAAGAACAGCTTCATCCACTTTCCAACTTCGGTGTCCGTTTTGTAGTCCACACTTAAGCCGAACTTTTGCATGGCGCGCCACCAAGCTTGTGTTAAATGGAAACGACAGCCCACTTGTTGTGCGGATGCCCAAGTCGCCTTGCACGCATTTTGAAGACCAATTTTATATCGTTCATCACCTCCACTTCACTTCACCAGTATTGAGATCTCGTGCCTTGGAAAAAGGATGTCGATCGATAACGAGAAGCTCCTTTCCGCGTTGGCTTGTGATACGCTCGACGTTCATGTTGAATGGCATTCGAATACTGAGTGATTAGATGAGCAAAACGAGACTTCTGGAGATTCCTGGCTGTTTTGATTACATAATTTAATCTGTTGATCTGAGGCGCTTGGCCCACTTCAATATCTCAGTGCCCGAGACATGGGCCGAGTTCAATACTTCAATCATCGTCTTAATCTCTCAGGTAGCGGACTCTGGCCGAGTTCAAGAACTCCCATATGATCGATTAAGGGGGTCTCAGTCGGTCGCCGTTCGTTCTTAGTATTTCGAGAAATTGAAGAGACAAAAACTTGGAAATTTGTACTTAAATTGAAATTTTAAAGGATTCGAGAAATTCATTAGTGCACAGACACTTGATAAGTATTGTTTTTTCATCAATTTAAAATAGTATTGAATTTTTAGAATCGAATGAGACCACCCAGAGCTGCGTAGAACCAACCGTTTGCTCCCCATGAGAACTTAAAAGCTGGACTTACGAAGAAACACTAGTGTGGATGGCAAAGGAGGCCTAATTTCCGTTCAAATTTTAGCTGACCAAAATCCGATCGCTATTCGTTTTGTACTCAGTTTTGTGTCCTAAGCGACCAGTAATCAAATTTCCTAATCATGGTAACCACAAATCTTTATTTCTTTGAAATAAACTTGATTGTGAAGCGAAAATATGGTAGGCAGGTAGTGACAATGGCAAAGCTTTGTTCTTTGCAGGCGAGTGATCTATACAGGAAAATAATGAACCTTTGTGTAATAATTTGCAATGTTTTTGATTTGATAGACTCGGAACCAGCAATATTTCCCAATTTTTTTATATTTTTTTCTATTTTCGTGGATTTTGAAGCAATTAAAACAATCAACCAGTCTCCGTCGGGCTGATGGTTTCCATTCAAGGGATTCTCGCAGTTCACCGAAGTTGAAGAGGTTTTTTCGAGAGGTTGAAAAGCGGTCAAACCGTTCCCTCGCCTCACAATGGTCAGACTCGATCGAGTGGTTGTCGTTGGCGGGTTTTCCAGCTGTTTTTGAGGCGCCTGCATCGGAACTCGAGGTGAAGGCGGTTCCCGCATTGTCGAGCGCTGCATCTGAGCCCCGTCCTCGTTTCTGAAACACCATGCGGGCCCTGAAATCGCTGGTCGATTCATCATTATGAAGGAATTCCTTGTTTTACATACATTGAGTTTGCTGTGAGGATCTGAACTACCGTCCCAAGCAGGTAGGGAGTGTCTCGAATTTTGGTCATTTTCGAGGGTTTTCTTCCGAGTCTACCACGGTAGCGGAAGCTTTGTTTTCACTTTTCAAGGTTGAAAAGAATTTATTCAACCTATTTAATAGGTTCTCCAAAATTAAAATTTATTCAACCTATTTAATAGGTTCTCCAAAATTAAAATTTATTCAACCTATTTAATAGGTTCTCCAAAATTAAAATTTCCACTCGCGTTTTACATTTCAGACCTTCCTGAACAATTTTGGTTCCGTGTCTGTCTGTCTGTCATGATATCCTCGCCACAGCCATAACTTCTACATTTATCATCCGATTCCAATGACATTTGCAGGAATTATGCGAGTTGGGGTGGTATGAAATAATATGAAAATGGTATATGAAAATCATGGGCAAGTTGAAAGTATTTTAGTGCGCATGCACAAACGTGAAATCCTTGTAACAGCTATAACTTTAGCTAGAGCGTTAACTACATTTTCCTACAATATTCAGATATTGTGAGGGTTGGCGTGTAGATGGTCCCCTATGAGGGTACTGCAAGGTGCTTAGAGATTGATGTTTTGAGATTAACTACTACGCATCTGATCATCTATACAATCGGGTTATGGATACGAGGAAGCTATGTGCCACACCCACTTGGCAGACGTTTTTCATCTTCGGAGGAATGAGACCAATCAACACCAATGAGACACTCAACCTTCAGCAAACTCATCGGCTGATGAACTCAACATCAAACAACGGTGTTGATGCTGTCTCCCTCCCAAGCTCGGTGACTGAGGCAATAACGCCAATTTGAGAATGCTAACAAATAGTCGTTGTAATGTGCTATTCCACTGCTGTACCATCATAATAAAATTGAATTGATAACACATTTTTACGAGCTCGCCTGCTGGAGAATTTTGTGCTAGCATGTAATTCGCCATTTGAAACCATTCATGAGCGTTCAATTCAAAATTTTCACAGAAGTTGCCCTTTTAATAAAATTTGTGTTCGTATTCGCGGTACAAAAGATTCTCATCTCTGCAGCAGGGAAAGCCTTTGAGCTTCGAAACCCAATTTCTCCTACACGTTCACGTCCCAAACCAGACCCGACGCAGGTGTCTGCCAGAACAGGAGGGAATCTTGTTAACTCGGTAGCCTCGCGACGAACCGAACTCCAACTTGTTTGAAAGCAGCTGAGTACTCTGAGCCCATCCCCAGGAAACGGCCAGACCTCTGCCAGTTTCGTATTTTTCTTATTTACTTAAATCTGTTTTATAGGTGAACCGGAAAGTTCTTTGAGAGAACGTTACATTTTGTAAAAGGGACTTTCAGTTCCACTTTTATCTCCCCTCAAGTTGTTCTAACAAACCATTGGAAGGTTGATTTAATTTCCATCCAGGGCAGTAGTGGTCGAGTTAAAGGGTCGTTGGTTAAAACCCAGAGCCCCTTTCTCCTATCTCCTTTAATAATCGTTACCGCCACCTTGCATCGAGCCAATGGGCGGATTAAGCACAAAATAAGTCAAATTTCGACTTTAAACCCCTCAACGGATAGATTGGCGGCACTCAGTGCCGTCTCATAGGAAAAAGTGTAATGATCGTGAGAGATGTGCTCCGTAGACCTCCTACACCTCTTCTAACGTCAAACCCAATCCTCCCATCCAGACCCATGATCTCAGACAACCTTTGAGATTACTTATTGCTCAGCACGTGATGGGATAAGCGCAAAAATGGCCTAGGCGGCACTCTAGGCGCCAGTCTCTCTGCCATGGCCCTCCAGTTGGAGGGTTGATTTGGGTACATTATCAAAAGCACCCATTTGGCTGCGGGGTTTACAATCAATGTTGGTAAAACAGAATATTTGGTTGTAGGCGGAAATGGTTATGACATAAAGGTGCCTGGGCTGGGAACTATGAAATCCGTCGAACAGTTCAAGTATCTGGGTTCAATCCTCGATAAATCCGGGGACGAGTGGAGCTGATATCGACCGTCGTATCCAACTTGCTAGGGCGGCGACACGATCCATGAATAGGATCCCATGTAGTCGGAAAGTACATCTGCGCACAAAGAAGTTGATTTTGAACGCCATCGTGGAAAGTATTCAGTCTTATGGAGGGGAGGGGTGGTCCCTCACACAGAGGAATCGTCAAAGGTTGGCTGCTGTGGAGATGGACGGGTTGCGACGGTGCTGCAGGGTGTCCCGATTGGAGAGGATCCGTAATGAAACCATTAGGGAAACAATCGATCAGCCAGAAACTGTAGTTACTCATCTGGAAGGAAACACCCCGGAATGGTATGGGCACCTCAGGCATGCCTGAGTCGAGATGGACGAAGACGTTGAGCTGGTCGCCGAGGGGGAGTCGATAGAAAGGCCGTCCTAGAGTTACATGGAGAGGAGGAGTTTTTGGCTCTATGCGAAGGCTATCTTTGGACGACGACCGGTGGCAAGACAGAAGATCTTGGAGTCAGGCGATAAGGGGCAACCCCTGACATGGGGAAAGGCCTTCAAAAGTAAAAAAAAAGTAGTATCAAAAGCTGCAGCACTATGGTTTTAGTGAGAGAGCGATGGCTTTTTGTTGGAGTTTTCTGGCAGGATGGATGCGGACGTCAGTTTCAATGGCGAGGATTCTCTTCTCACACCAATTCCATGTGGGGTTATGCAAGGCAGCATGACTGGACCAACATACTTTTTGCCATTTATAAATAACCTACCTTTCCTGGTTGAACGGGGTCTTTATCTCTTTGCTGACGATCCTGGCATCTGGCAGATCTGAGCGGTAGCTCGACCAGGTCCTGGATTCTTCTAATGTGCAGATTGAGGAATGGTGTGAAGCAAATCGTTTGCATCTCAGTTTGGATAAGACTCAGAACCTTGAATTCTGCCTGAACGGGCAGCTCGAAGGTACAGTGGTATACCTGGGACTGAAAAAAATCGATTGATCGAAAAAACTTAGTGTGGAACGTCCTGAAAAGGGCTCACCCTGAAGTAATACTGTACAAGAGATAAACACGGAGTTGAGTAGAACGTTGTCTATTTCCACGAAAATAATGAGTTACAAGTTAAATCGATTTCGACGGTTAGGTCATCATCAGTAACACACAATAACTGAAGGTACATCACAGAGAGCATAGCTTATAATGTAAGCTGACTATATTATAGTCACAAGTGAAAGGGAGCTTGAATCCCGTTGGTCGAGAAAGTGAAAGCCATACCCAATCAGATTGAAGCAGATAATTGAAAGGAGAATCCTATTGGCTCAGAGAAGTGAAGGGACCTGTGAGGATCATCAAATACCAATCAAGGCAGACAGAGTGAAAGGGAGCTCAAACATTGGTGAGGGTAACATTGTGACGGGGGGGGGGGGGGGCACCATGCTATTGCAGGAATGAACCCATCAACGGTCAATCATGTTGAGGGACCACCTCATTCAGACATTTACCAGACCTATCACTCTTTAGAATCTCGAACTTTTCAAGCACATTCAACATACCTCACTTCGGGCAAAAATAAGGAAATTCTACTTACAGTCCGTTTGCTAGATCAAAACTGAAGTTATGATTTGATTCTCTTAGGTGATTCGCAAAGGCAGAATCACCTTTGTTATCCCTGAAATCCTTCTCACGCTCTTTTATTCTTTCCCTAAATTGCCTACCAGTTTGACCACAATACTCAAGCCCACAAGAACATTTCAGCTTATAAACCCCACTTTTATCTTGAACGCTAATTTTATCTTTAACAGAACCCAACAAAGCTTTAAGATTATTTTTATGTTTAAACCCTACTTTGAAACCTCTAGATGATAACATTTAGCCAATTTGTCAGAAATCGTTCCATAATAAGGTATATTTATCAACTTCTTCTCTCCGAATACAACTTCTTTAACCAAATTAGAAACCCCGTCTCCACACTTTTTCCTAAGAACCTTGTTCCATATAGAATCAATGAGACATCCCCATATCCATTGCTTGCGGCTATACTCTTGATAATACTCGTAGTTTTTTCTTTAGATAAATTTTGATCATTCATTGGTATTGACAAAGCTCTATTGATCATACTATGGAAAGCAGCATGTTTATGAACTAAGGGATGATTTGATGTACTATGAATAATGATATCACTGTAGGTATCTTTTCTATAAATGGAGAAATCATGTTTTCTGTTAATCAATGAAATGGACAGACCAAGAAAATTAAGCTTATTTCCACCTAGTTCAAGAGTGAATTTAACAAAAGAATCTACCTAGTGTATTGATTTTTTCATGAAAAGTATTTAGTTGCCTTTCAGTTCCTGTCCATAGAATTATATCATGAAAGGTTGTTTGATTTACATTTTTCAAAGATTCGTTTTTCAAGATGATCCTTATAAAAATCCGCAAGCAAAGGGTGAATGCTCATGGAAATCATATAACATTATTGGCCAGACCTGATTTACCTCATAACGTTTTTTAAAATATTAACAATCAATTTATTTCGCATAAGTAATTTTTCTGAAGAGCACCTGGAAAATTGCCTGGAAAATTTTTTGAAAACAATCTAATGGAGTTTTGAATTTAGATTAGGCCATAACTGACTCCAGCTCCGTCCACGAATCCCAACAATGAGCCGCATGCTCTCCAGTTCCTTCTCGCCCCTCGAAGGCACATAACAAATATCAATAAAAAGAAACCGAAATTTAATTGAAATTGAAGTAAAATACCAAAAACTACTAATACAGCTATATTCATTCATAAATTATGAGTAAATTCGCGTTTTCAGATTGGAAATCAATGAATTACGTGCGGAGGAAATTCTTTGAAACTTTTGACTTGCCACCAATATTTGTCCTTATTTTGAGAAACACACTTAGTGGGCGTCTTTCTTTTTTTACCTAAAAGGAAGAAAAAGTGCCTCTTGATTTTTAAATTACCCATCGGAGTTGTTCTTTCCTAAACCTCTTACTACACAACTTCGATGAATTCACCTGAAATCAATCGACCACGAAAAGACTTCTTCTTCTTCAACTTCGCGATCGCTTCACATTAAATTTCATTAGATTACGCCAAATCACATCGCGTCGGATTTGATACGAGGAGGGATCGTATTCCAGAAAACAATAAATAATTCATGCGGTTAGTTTGTCAGAAATAAATAGCGTTCCCTCCGGATGAATAATGTAGGAACCATTTCCGAGAGGTCTATGTTTTATTAGAACACCCCTGGTCTAAAAGAGCCAGTTCTATTCCTTGTCTGTTCCAAGTCTTTTTTCTCTCCCTCTTAACGTAATATCCTCTGCCAAGGCATTGTTTACGTTACAGAGTCTCGACCGGTTCTTTTGTGGCGGTTATTTTTTTCCATTTGCCGGACAGAATCGAGTTGATGAATCTCGTCGAGACGATTTAGTGTTGACTCTTGTCGAAGCAGCAGCCCACGTTTTCCTTGAAATGTTTATTTTTCGTGTTTGAGCGATCAACTCTGTTGTTTGTGAGTGTACGGCAGTTTCTGTGCGGGGGATCAATATTATTTTCCAGACTATAAATTATGATTGTTACAGTATGATGAGGTAGCCAAGATGATGTCGAGTGTATTGAGATACTTCTGTTTCTTACGAGTAGAAGGAATTAAAAACAAAAAGTCGATTTTTTTATATTTTCAAATTAATCTACACAATGTATTGAATCGGTTGCTCCAGGAATTTTTTAAAAAGAAAATTGGGAAGAGGACTAAAAATACGTTCAAAGTCGCGTACCTCAACGTATAACAGCGCCATAGGCAGCTCTCCCTCCTCCACAGCAAAAATGCCACTTACTTTGCAGCTCTCTTGTTTAGAAAGGGTTTGTCAAAAGTGTGTTTTTAGTCTCATAATTAACACAATCAGCAGTAGTTTATGATGTGGTGAAGCTGAGGCAGGAGTACTAACCATATTCACTTCTTTTAGGCCCACATCAGGGACATGTACTACTACAAAGTTGTCTGGGTGCTCCTGAGAGGTTCTTGGACGACCGGATTGTAAAAAAAAAACCTACCTGGTGGTTTCACGACAATTTTTTTGAAAATATTTTTTTCGGATATTTTGTCAACAAAAATAACGAAAAACGAGTCGATTACATGACAACAAAAATCACACGGGAAGTTTTAAACAGCAAGGTTATGATAACAAAGCCACTCAGAAGGTTTCATTGAATCATGGAAGGTTTAGGTATACATGGATATTCGAAAACCATAGATTTTAGAAAGAAACAACGACATGAACGGGCGTGAAAGCTTGGATTTCGAAATTCGCCTCTCCTCAAAAATTACATTTTTCATCACAAAAGTACCCTTTTCTCTGGCTCTAATCAATAACATTTAATGACATTTTTTCCATGCGTGTACTAACTATCGATACACACTTGAGTCACACAACTTTCTGAAATCCGTAGCGGATCGAAAAAAATAATTTTTTAAAGTCAACATTCCATTAGCGTTTTTTGTTGTTTGCGTAATATGGAACTAATTTTTATGATTGAAATATTTCCAGAAGTTGTATAATAATACCTATACCAACTCCTAAAAATTTCAAATTGATATCTTCAGTTGATTCGGAGAAAAAGGTATCTGAATATGGCCACTTTCTAGGCGTTTTCCGATATGAAAAAAAATGTTCTTAAGTCCCTCAGTGCACATCTTAGTCGACCTCAGTAGTGGCTGATTCTACCATTTATCAAGATGCATAAGGAACATTTAACACCAGATGAGCAGTTTGGTTTAAGGGAGAGGCTTTCGTGTCCACTGCAGCTACAACGCCTCACCAACTACATCAAAAACGCATTCAACAAGATGGAGTTCTGTCGTGCAGCAGTTTTTGATGCTGAACAGGCATTCGATCGGCTCTGGCATGCTGCCTTCTTTTCAAATTGAGGTCCCATCTTCCAAATAAATTATTTTCGTTATTCTATCTCTCCGATCGCAGCTTCCAGGTTATTATCCAGAACGAGCACTCACCAGTGAAACAAGTACGCGCTGGAGTGCCCCAGGGAAGCATCATAAGACCCTACTTGTACATATTGTTCTGACACGTTTCTGACAAACAAACTGAATAAACGGTTTTTTCCATTTTTCTCTGGCAATTATTGTTCGATTTTGATGATTCCAGCGGCAATCTTTTAGTTTTTCAATTCCCAAAACAATTTTCAAAATTTGAGCGCCAGTAATTTATGGAAATACTAACTAACTGAGACCCCCTTAATATCGATCCGGAAGCGATGATTTTCATAGGGGACAATCTTAACATTAATCCGCATAATCCCTGAAAATTTCATCAAAATCGGACAACAACTTCGTATAGTTTTGGTCGTTACTTGGATTTCATGACTGGCCCACACACACAGACTGCCAGTCAGACACGGAACCAAAATTGTTCAGTAAGGCCAAAAACTTAAAACGCGACCGTAAATTTTGATTTTGGAGAACATTTCTTTTCGACCTTGAAAAGTGAAAACAATACTTTCGCTACCTCGGTAGACTCGGAAGCAAAGTAGGTACCAACTTGTTAGGAAACTGTATGGAATCACGTATCACTCCTCGCCTCAGAACGGCAGGAAATGGTTCTTCAAGCGGGAGAAGCAAGTATAACGTCATCTCATACACCAGGTTAGACGTCGAGTCCGAGGTTCTGCCGGTCGTGAACTTGAAGGAAAGCCATCTATCACTTGGAAACTTTTGATTGTCTTCCAAACTCAAGTGTGGGATTTACGAAGTTACTCAGCGCGAGTGGCGGGAAAGGGTTGCTGATGGCGCGAAACCGCTTTCTCAAAAGAGTTGTGAACTTTTAATCGGTTCTCGAATTTCGCTCGAACTACCTACTTTACGTGATAAAACGATGATGTTGAGGATACGGGGTTGTCTCAGATACTTTCTACAAACAATGGGGTCTTGTATGGATTATGACGTAAACAAGAATATTAAAACCTACAAATATTTGCCTCCACCCCGTAAAATGCTAGAGAAATCGGCCTGTCTATCGTTGATTCGTGGCTGCAAGGCTCTAACTTTGGATGAGAAAAGCAGCCTCTTCACTTTACTTTCCTGTGGCTCCTTGAGGAGCATAGGGCCTCCACAAATCTTCTCCATCAATCCCGATTCGTTGCAAGTCTTTTCACTTCTCCCCAAGTCTTTCCAACACTCCTAGCCTCCTTTTCAATGGATCGTCTCCAAGAAACTTTAGGCCTCCCCTGCTTCCGTTCACCCTGGGGGTTCCACTCCACTTTGCTCATGGCTTTTTAGTTATTTTGTAGTTTCATAATGTGCAGGCCTTTTCCTTTTATCACTAATTTGTTGTTTCACTGTACGTAGTGTTCAGTAGCACGTAGTCCATCTCCATTTCGTCCGTAGGATCTCAATGTTTACTTGCTCCTGCCCAGTGAGTTGCCCAAATCCACATGATTCGCTGAAGGCACAAAAACCTGCAGGCGTTTCGTGATTGGGACAGTTACCTGCAAAGTCTCTGGACAACCATACAGCCGTACAACAGCTTTACGTTGGTATTGAAGATCCTGAGCCTGGAATGTGTCCGCTCTTCCATACTGGATATAGTTGCACAAACGCTCCATTTGCTTTTCGAATTCTGGTTTTTACATACTGGTCTCTGCCTCCCTCCTCAGTCACTATGCTCCCCAAATACATAAATGACTCGTTTGAGTGGTTCATTACGTCGTGCTTTAACGCTTTTTTTTCTCATTTGGTGGTATTTATCTTGAAACCTACTCGTACAACCATACTATCGAGGGCCGATAGTTTGGCCTGGGGATCGGTGCAGCGCTGAGAGAGCACCTACAAATATTTGCCTCCACCTCATAAAATGCTAGAGATATCGGCCTGTCTGTCATTGATTCGTGGATGCAAGGCTCTACATACAGAGGTCAAACTTTGCATGAGAAAAGCAGCCAGTGCGCATGCAGAAACGTGAAACCCTTGAAACTAGCATAACTTTTACAGTATCCGTCCAAATTTAATGACATTTCCAGGTATTGTAAACATGAGACTCTAGATGGTCCCCTATGTAATCCATCAAGATCAGCTTGACGAAGCAACTGTACATGCGCCAACTTGGAATTCTTAAAATGAGATGCTATATGAGGGGGGTTCCGATAACCGAAAATGCTGCAGGAGAGGGAGGAGGGGGAAATTATATTTATAGGCTAATTATACCTAGAGGTTCCATGTATTTGGTATAAAAGCCGATCGTAATTTAATACAAATTGAATGAATATTTTCATTTGTCGTTTAACAATAAATTTGCATTGACAATAGTCAAAAATCTTAACGCTTAATGTAACAATAAAACAATGTGATACAAAAACAGTGAAACAACAAATTAGTGAATAAAAGGAAAGGGCCTGCAAAATACGAGAATAAAAATAACTAGAAAGCTACTCTTGCACAAAGGCAGCAGAGCCAGGGGATACCCAGCCGGGCCCGGACCCACCCACCATGGCGGTTCCCGACACACGCCCATAAGGGCAATGGCTGAAAACCAACAAGGGGGCAGCCCCCGGGCCGACCAGGACACCCCGACCGGGACACGCAGCCAAATGCCCATGAACACGAGTTACTAGAGTGGATTTTGACTAAATGACTAGTAATTTATTACAACTAATGACTAGAGAAGTAAAAGAATGTATAAGTAATGACAACAGAAGCCACTCATAAAACAATATAACATAACATTAGAACTTAAAATCCCCATTCTAATATCACAGCAAAATTTACAAGAATCACAAGAATATTACAAAGTTGAAGGCTAAACATAGATTTATATAAGCAGGACTGAAAGAGTACTTTATTAATATTCCTCAGAAAACAGAAAATGTCATGAATAAATTTACCAAGAAAAAACTTTAATAATAGATCAATCGTAGAATTTGTATAACTAGTAGTATAGCACTGAATAATACTTACTTTCTGCGAATCAACAACTTCCTCAATGGCGAAACACGGACTTACACCAGCCTGCACACCAGAGATTTTGCGAGGAATCACAGACACACTCCCTCTATCATAATCAGTGGCGCCTCCTCCAGGCAAACATAGCAAACACTGTTTGCCTTACTAAAAATAAGCAAAATGAATAAATTAATTTTTGTTGAGATTCTCCTATATTCCCATTTTTTGCAAGTAATATAATAGCCAATTTTGGAAAATTTTAATATAATTTAGGTACTTTTTCATTATTACTAAGTAAATTAGATGAAATAGGAGAATGGAATAAGAAAGTACGTATTTTGCCTTGGATACTAGCCCGCAACACACCACAGAATTGGAGATGTCGGTAATGTAGATGATTGCAGATGACAAGCGAACTAGCGCGGGGCAAAGCGATGCAAGGCAAGCAGTTCGAAAAAATTAATTTTTCGGGACTGTTTAGAGTGAGAGGCGACGATCGGCGTGGGGCGGGGGGTCATCGCGGTGTCAAGTATTACCATACCCCCACTAACACGCTATCAGCTGTTGCAAACAATCGGAGAACTGTTTCGTGACCTTGAAAGCAGAGAAACTTGGAAGATGAGTCATGGATAGTAATTAACCCATGCTTGGCAAGACATAACATATCCATCCAACCACATTATCTCAAGGAAGGAAAACTTAGTTTTTTCGCCACCGCAAATAGCGGCTGCCTGGCGCTGACTGGTGTCCCGTTCCCGATTTTACTGTACCCAATCGTTTTTCTTGTTGATAGGTACCTACATGGAAATAATTACATAATATTGAACCCCCCGATGGTTTACGTTTGAGGTAGGTAGCTACTACGTATATTTTGAAAATCGAATATAAAAAAATCGCGGAACTTTCTTTAATTATCATGGACCGATTTTGATGAAATTTGGTATAAGAGCTCCATTTGGGGTCTACTTGTGCCCCGGAGTTTTGTCAGTCACTTCTAAGCGGTGAAACATTAGGGCTGTAACGTCTTAAGGCCCCCTCTCTCGAAAACTCTCGTTATGAAGGTAGGTATTGTTTTTTCACCAATTTGAGATAGGTACCATTGAATTTTTAGAATCGAATGAACCCACCCAGAGGATAAACTATAAGCTCTCCATGAGAACTTGAAGGTTGAACTTACGATAAATGAGAAACACGGGTGTGAATTGCAAAAGAGGCCTTATCACCTTAAAAATTTTAGCTGACCGAAATGCGATCGATGTTCGTTTCTTTGGGTTGTACATGTTCTGCTTCCTTAACCAACCGGTAATCAAATTTCTAAACCAAGGAATTCTTTATTTCTTCAAATGGAGTGTGAAGGGTTTATTTCATCTAAATAAACAACATTATGAAGCGAAAACATGATTGGTAGGTAGTGACGAGGGTAAAGCTGACGCTTGATCTTCAGAAAAATAATAAACCTTTGTGTAATAATTTGCAGCGTTTTTCATTATTGTTTATTCCTCTGTGACTGGCCAAGCTGTTTGCCTCACGAATATTCTCACCAGACGCCACTGATCATAATATATCCTTATCAAACATACGAGGTTTTCTAGGTATATGAGCATTATGTCACTCCGTTTTGTTGATAATTAATTATGCACTAGGTACCGTGACGAAATTATTCAACGCCTTTCTTTCTGGAATGTCACCACGTGCCAATAAACGTTCACGAAACTTGTTTACAGATGCTGGGCCGATATTAACTCTCACCCTCTCGGTGGCACCTACATGATTGACGTTTCAATTAAGGTCGAAATTTCTGGGGCTGGAAGGGCGAGCACCTACTCGGAACATCAAGTGCTCACTCGCTGCGCCTCTCCCGCGATTTTCGTGTCATCATTAGTAATTTCCGTCCAAAGGGAGAAAATTGGCTGTCGTTTCGGAAGCGGTATATTTTAATATGCATCGAAATTGCTTTTTTGATTATAATCAGTGATTATAATTGAGGGATTTATCCGTACAATGTTCGCATCACGTAGGAGGAAGGTTATTGAAGCGGTAGGAGAGGGTTGTCTCCAATAAAAACTGAACCAGACCAGTTTTGTTTTTGAGTTATTTTCATTTTTAGGACGTCCCACAGTAAGACTTGGGCGTCCTTATGCGATCGATCTGGGGTGAAGTTGGACAAGTCTCAACAGAAAAAAAATAACCACACAGTAATCCGTTTTAGACTATTCTGAATCCAAATACGCGAAAAAAAACCATAGGTTTATGTCTGTGTGAGTGTGTGTGTGTAGGTGTGTGTGTGTGTGTAACCAAGTCTTGTGTCGTCTGCATAGGCCTTAGTCCTCAACTGATTTTCCTGGTTCTTTTTTTGTTCGACGCAGAAAACTATCTAGTTGTGCACTACGTCGCCGGAATTTCGAATTTTGCCTTTTAAGGGGGGAAAGGGGGGGTTAATGCTCAAAAAACGTGCGTTTTTGGGCACAATCTTGTGTCGTCTGTCCAGGCCTTAGTTCTCAACCAATTTTTGTGGTTCTTTTTTTCATCGACGCGGAAAACTATCTAGTTGTGCACTACGGCGCCGGAATTTCGGATTTTGCTTTTTAAGAGGGGGAAAGGGGGGATTAATGCTTAAAAAACGTGCGTTTGCGGGCGTAATCTTGTAAACTCAGCCCAGGCCTCAATTTCCAACCGATTTGTGTGTTTCTTTTTTTGTTTGACTCAAATAACTTCCGAGTTGTACATAATTTCACCCAAGTACCAAAATTCGCAAAGGGAGGGGGCAAGTGGGGGATAATCTTCACAAAATATCCGATTTTTCAATATTTCGGTTCCTTTACTGCTTACTAATTGTACCCAACCTTCAAAATTGAGGAAAAATTCTCATTATACCTCCGGATTTTCATGAATTATTCTCTGTACCACCATGGTACTAATAGTGGTGCCACCGTGGTGCCAGGACACCATAAACCGCATGTTTCGTGTTTTTTTTTTGTTTTTGCTTCCTCACTACCGAAGGTAGGGAAGCTTTGTATTCGTGAAAGAAGTGAAAAAAAAAAAAAATGTCCTCCAAAATCAATATTTCCACTTGCTTTTTGCGTTTTAGAGCTTCCCGAACAATTTTGGTTCCGTGTCTGTCTGTCTGTCTGTCTGTCGGTCTGTCGGTCTGTCGGTCTGTCGGTCTGTCTGTGGTCAATCCTTGTCCCGGGCAAAACTATACTAACCTGTGGTCCGATTTTGATGAAATTTTCAGGGATTGTGCGGGTTAGGTCTTAGACGGTCCCCTATCAATTTTAGCACCTTCGGACCGATAGGAGCGAGTGCGCATGCGCAAACGTGAATTTCCTGGAACCTCGTTTTCTCGGTTTCTAATTAACCGATTTTGCTCAAATTTGGAGGTTAGTTGGGGACTACCTTCTAAGAGACACCCTATAAGTTTCAATCAAATTGGTCAAGCAATAGCCGCTGCGCATGCGCGAACTTTAAATTTACTGTTACAACCAAAACTCCGCAACTATTCAACCAATTTCGATGAAATTTTCAGGGATTGTGTGGGTTAGGTCCTAGACGGTGGACCGCTGAATAAAATAATAAAATTCTACGTTTAATTTTAAACAAAACTCAAATTACGAGTATATAACAAATTAATACCCATAATCCTAATACGTACACCTATTATAGTTTTAGTATTGAATGATAATAATCATTATCGTCATAACTTCGTAGTTTTATTTTATGCCTACACTCTTTCGTTCTTTTATTTCAGTTGTTTATATACTACAACTACTTACAACACTATTATAAACATTAATACCTGCAACCCTATCCCGCATATTATCGCCAATATTTTGGTATTCAATAACTCTTTGAATCATAATTTTTTCGCCAACTGATTCTATACGCCCATGTTACAATGAGTGAGGAAGCTATACTGCCCACCCAACTTGGCAGACGTTTTTTTGTGTGTTTCACCTTGAATACGGATGTGAACCTCGACGGACCGCCTACTAAACTAATAGATGAAAGTTCAATGTTACGACGTATTTCTGCTTTGGTGCCAGACTGGCGCCATCGATGGTGGGGGGGGGGGGGGACTCAAATTCTCTTGTTGGGTATCGTAGATCATGGACTTCAAAATGCTCTTCAGATTCGAGGCTCCCATGCCGCTAGAAATGTTTTGGTAGATAATGGCGAGGGGGGGGGGGGGTCAGTATTTCTTGCCTCAAGTAATAAACCAAATTAGGTACATCGAGGGAAACAGTTTTATCTCTTACCAACTGGTTAAACTGATCTAATGCTTATCCAATGGGACGTCCCCTGGAATGCATGCATTACTAAACAATATGTTTTTTATTTGCCTTTCTCATGCACAAAATTGTTTCTATCAATGCACGTAATTTGAGTTAGAAATGGTGGACCCCCCCCCCTCACCATTATCTACCAAAACATTTCTAGCGGCATGGGAGACTCGAATTTAAACAGCATTTTAAAATCCTTGATTCGAGTTCACCTCCCCCCCTCCTACCAATGGCGCCAGTCTGGCACCAATGCGGTTTTACGTCGTAACGGTGAGCTTTCGTCTGTTTAGGTAGTCGGTAGAAGTTCACATCCGTATTCGAGGTGAAACACACAACATAGGTGGTTTATGGTGTCCTGGCACCATGGTGGCACCACTGATTTGTTTCGCGGTGGCACAAAGAATAATTCATGAAAATCCGAAGGTATATTGAGAATTTGCCCTATCTTTCAATGATTGGGTACAATTAGTGATCTATAAAAACCGAAATAATGAAAAATCGTGTATTTTGTGAACATTATCCCTCCACTCGCCCCCTCCCCAGCTAATTTTGATACTCTGGCGAAATAATGTGCAACTTGGTAGTTATCTGAGTCAAATCACGCAAATCGGTTGGAAATTTGGTTCTAGTTGTGTCGTGAAGCTTTTGGTTGGTGGCATTCACTTCTAACAGGTGGAAATTAAGAGTTACAATTTTCAAAAGTGCCCTAGCTCGAAGCTCTTGAAATAAATGTCTTGTTTTGGTTTATTATTTTCAATAATAAGCCTTTGGAATCGAGCAAGAAAAAAAAAATTTTAACCCCCCCTCAAAATTAGATGTTTTACGTTTCAAGGTACGTAGAATACGAAAATCGAATAAAAAAATTTCCGTCCGTCCGCCGTACGCGGCACTTTTCTTAGTTACCATGGACCGATTTCGATGAAATTTGGTATATGGGCTCCATTTGGGGTCTAGTTGTGCCGCGAAGCTTTTGGTTGATGTAGGTCACTTCTAAGGGGTGGAAATTAAGGGTTGAAATTTTCAAGAGTGCCCTAGCTCGAAAACTCTCGAAATAAAGGTATCGTTTTTTCACTAATTTTAAATAGTACTGAATTTTTAAAAATTTTTGAGACCACCCGGAGCTCTGTAGGGCAAACCGTTCGGTCCCTACGAGTACTTGAAGGTTTTCCTTCGATAAAACAGAATCATGAGTGTGAATCGCAAAAGAGGTCTAATCTCCGTTGAAATTTTTTCTGACTAAAATGCGATCGCTGTTCATTTCTTCGATTTGTATACAGTTTTGCCTTCTGCGTAACCAGTAATCAAATTTCCATAATCAAAAGTCAATGGAGAATACTGAAGGCGCCTGAGTGGTCACTGATCAGCTGAGTGAGCTCCAAGGCCATTTCCTCTCCTGTTCAACGCAGGAACCTGAAATTTGAGAGGGCTGGTCAATTGAGAATGCTGAAGGCGCCTGAGTGGTCACTGATCAGCTGAGTGAGCTCCAAGGTCATTTCCTCTCCTGTTGAACGCAGGAACCTGAAATTTGAGAGGGCGGGTCAAAGGAGAATGCTGAAGGCACCTGAGTGGTCACTGATCAGCTGAGTGAGCTCCAAGGCCATTTTCTCTCCTGTTGAACGCAGGAACCTGAAATTTGAGAGGGCGGGTCAAAGGAGAATGCTGATGGCGCCTGAGTGGTCACTGATCAGCTGAGTGAGCTCCAAGGCCATTTTCTCTCCTGTTGAACGCAGGAACCCTGAAATTTGAGAGGGCGGGTCAATAGAGAATGCTGAAGGCGCCTGAGTGGTCACTGATCAGCTGAGTGAGCTCCAAAGCCATTTCCTCTCCTGTTGAACGCAGGAAGCTGAAATTTTAGAGGGCGGGTCAATGGAGAATGCTGAAGGTGCCTGAGTGGTCACTGATCAGCTGAGTGAGCTCCAAGGCCATTTCCTCTCCTGTTGAACGCAGGAAGCTGAAATTTGAGAGGGAAGGTCAAGGGAGAATGCTGAAGGCGCCTGAGTGGTCACTGATCAGCTGAGTGAGCTCCAAGGCCATTTCCTCTCCTGTTGAACGCAGGAACCTGAAATTTGAGAGGCAGGGTCAAAGGAGAATGCTGAAGGCGCCTGAGTGGTCACTGATCAGCTGAGTGAGCTCCAAGGCCATTTCCTCTCCTGTTGAACGCAGGAACCTGAAATTTGAGAGGGCGGGTCAATGGAGAATGCTGGAGGCGCATGAGTGGTCACTGATCAGCTGAGTGAGCTCCAAGGCCATTTTCTCTCCTGTTGAACGCAGGAAGCTGAAATTTTAGAGGGAAGGTCAAGGGAGAAGGTGGTGGTAGGTGCTATTGATGGAGAACCAGTGATCTATACAGAAGGGTGATCTGTACAGAAAATAATAAACCTTTGAGCAATGATTTGCAGCGTTTTTATTACCAATTTTGAATAGTATTGAATTTTTAGAGACCACGCGGAGGTCCGTTAGACAATCCGTTCGCTACCTATGAGGACTTAAGGGTCGGACTTACGATTAATCAGAAACACGAGTGTGAATCGCAAAAGAGGTCTAATCTCAGTTAAAATTTCAGCTGACCAAAATGCGATCGTTGTTCGTTTCATCGAGTTGTTCTCAGTTGTGAAAACAATGTTTCTATAGTTTGCAGTACTAGAATAGAAGTAATGAATCTCCTATAATACACCTTTTAATCGTTAATCGATCCATTTGTCGATCCATAGTGGTCAATGATTCTCTGAGTTCAAAGGTAGAAGATAATGTACAACATTTCTAATTGTTAGTAAAACCATGAAAACTTCTTCTTACAAAGAAACTTGGCTCATTTTCATAACGAGGTTGAGGATGAGAATTTCATCAATTCGTTTGTTATACTTGTAACCCTTCTCACGTATTTTCATCTCGACTTCTCTTTGAAGAGATAGGTGATTCAAGTCGACCTATGCACTGTGGAGGTCATGACGTCAAAAAGGCGATGAACAGCGATCTATTTTCAATTTACTACCTCCTGCCTCCTATCAATGGAATCTCGAAATAGGTAGTTGGTGTTTTTTAAATCCCATCAGGAGCAAGTTTGTTTGCATCGTAAAACCTGTGTTTGGACTCGAAGGTTTCCATACGTGTGAGGAAGTTTAGCAACTCTTGCACCTCACGGGATCATCAGCTAGAATCAGATAGAAGTGTACTGGTCGTAAAACGCATCGTTATCGGTATTTTGCATTCTCACTACAAAATCAGAAAAAGAAGTTTGTCGTATGAAATCAAAATGTTTACTTACTTTTGAATACCAAAGCCTTCTGAACAACTTCACTTCCATTTCTGGCTTTGTGTCGGCAATTGCGTGATCTAGAAAAGCCATACTAAATCATGGTCCGGTTTTCATGAAAGTTTTTTCTAGGGGTTTAGTTCTATCAAGATCTCCTATCAATTTCATAAGCTGTCTGATGAATTGTGGCGTGTTGACAATCGCAATCTAATAGTATATCAACTGCAATTAATTTATAACTATCCGCTACTTTTGTACTTTCATCGGGTAGCTGCGAGTACTGCTGTGAACAACCTTGTCGTTTTCGGTATCAAGGTATACAGGGTGTCCCATATGTTATCCACCAAACTTCGTGACTAGTTTCTACAACTAATTTGCAACAATAAGTGTCTCGTAGCAATTTTCTTTTAACCCCCTTAAAATCCGACTTTTTTGACTTGAGATTTTTTTCGTGTTTTCGACCTTACACCATTCAAACGGTCGTAACTCCCTTAAATTAGACTCAAAAATTAAAAATAAGGATACCGTTGGAAAGAGCGTGAAATTTATCAATACATGAGACGTTGACCAGTTGAGAAAAACAAAACGTTAGAGTAGTATTTTTACCTCAAACTTTAAAAATAGTCAATTTTTGTTTTTGGTGAAATGCTGATGATTTTTCCTCATTGAAACAAGGTATTTGCCAGAGAGGCTCAAAAGCTTAAAAACTGCTCTATTTCATCAGCTATCCAACGGTCACCCAATTTTTAGTTTTACTGTGAAATTTAAGGGATAAAATGGTGTTTCAATGCGAAAAAAATTATTGGTTGCGTGTAAAGTCGGTATACGGGCGAAAGTTTTATTACGTGACAACGACTTTGAGTGGTAAAATAATTTTAATGTTAATATTCATTCGTATAGTAGGAAGAAGGATAAAATAATAGTAACAATTTAAAACATTTATTTATACAAAGAATTATATTTAAAACATGAATTTATACAAATAATCTCGCACTGAATTTCATATTAACAAAATTTTATTTGAGCTCGAAGAGAGAAATTCAAAATTTAAACAAATTATTATTGGTTGAGAAACGAAATAAACGTCATTTATTTCATCATGTTATATTATCAGTCTGAAATTATTTACCTTTGCTGTTTGAATTGTTGCGATGGACGAAACTACCTTCACATTATCACTACACAATCGTTTTACAATTAACTGGCAACGTGTAAAATTGTATGCAGGCGCCTAAATAGAAGCGCAAGACATGAACCGGTGTGTATGCCTATCTCTCTCGCTCTGTCTCTCTCGCTCTTAGGCGGAAGAGAGAAAGAGCGAGAGAAGTGGAAGGGACGCGTGCCTCTCACTCGCTCTCATTGTGAGCGCATAACGTGAGCGGAGCGTAACGCAGTTTCTTGAACTGTCACCCGGCAACGCAGTTTCTTGAAGTGTCACCCGGCAAACCAATTTATAAGACGTTGTCACGTCAAAACGTGTATTTTTTTCAACGAAATCGACGGTTTGACGTGAGGACGTGGTGCTTGGGAGGAGGGGCGGCGGAGCAGACCCCGGATTCCTCCCGTGCACCTTGTTTCTATGGAGAAAAATCATCAAAATTAAAAAAAAAAGAAATTGACAAATTTTAAAGTTTGAGGTGAAAAACTACTCTAGCGTTCAGTTTTTCTCAATTTGTCAACGGTTCATCTATTGAGAAATTTCACGCTCTTTCCAACGGTATCTTTATTTTTAATTTTTGAGTGCAATTTAAGGGATTTATGACCGTTTTTAAGGTGTAAGGTCGAAAACACGAAAAAATCTTAAAAGTGAAAAAAGTCGGATTTTAAGGGGATTTAAAAAAATTGCTAGGAGACATTTTTTGTTGCTAATTAGTTGTAGAATCGACTCCCAAAGTTTGGTGCATAACATATGGGACACCCTGTATAGGGTGTCCCAGGGTTAATTATAAACACTTCAGGGACTGATTTAAGAACAAACTTGGCACAACTTTGTCCCATCTTAATGCTCTAAAAAGAATGGAATCCGCCACAAGCTGGTTTGTCTCATAAATATCACAATAAGTAACGCCCAATCCAAAGTCCGAATGGTGCTGATGTGGAGAGGAATTTGGAATCAGCTCTCGCGTCAGGCAGGGCAACAGCTGTCTGGTTGAACGAATGAGGCAGGTTTGCGCGTTTGTGAAAGATTTGGTATCTTGTCATAAAGCGAAATCACACTAAAGGAGGCATGTGAAATTTTCCTTAGAAAAGGAGCAGAAGTGGGCCTGAGAGTGAATTAGAGAAGACCGAAGGAATTCTGGTGTACTGTAAGTCAAAGTAGGAAACACTGACCTCAAGAGTTCGGAAGCGCGTCAAGTTTCACACATCTTGGTTCATTGGGGAAACTTCTTAAGTGACGAAATTGCCGAGCGCATGTCTGACAATAGAGGTTTTTATCCGAACATACGATTTCTGGAGTCACGAATGTTCATGCTGATGTGGTAGGATTAGTAGTATGCTATTGGTCAGAAACTTGGCCCCTAACTGCATCAGATGCGAGTCGACTCAAGATTCTTTGAGAGAAAAATGATTTGTGGCGGAACATGTGAAGCAGGTCAATGGCGTATCCGCAGCAACGCCGAAATTGAGACAATCCTCGGCAATGAAAATATTGTCAGCGATTAAAGTTGGACGTGTGTGCACGTCCAGAGGATTCAGAGGAAAGAGTGCCGAGGATGGCAGCTGTAACATGGATGGAGGGTACAAGGGAAAGAAGGAGACCAAACAGCCTATCGGGGGTGAGAAACTGGCGAGAAGCACCGCAAAATCGAAGCCGATGGAGTTAGTCAAGCCAAGGGTCACATAGGGCTGTAGTGATATAGAGTTATTAGCTAGTTAGGAAAATGGAGCTGACAATGGAACGTTTGTAGATGAAACGACAATCTTATAGTGGAGCTGCAGCCATAAAAAAACGCTGCAAATTATTACACGAAAGTTTATTATTTACTGTATAGATCACTCAGCGGCAAAGAACTACCAAATATATTTTCGCTTCACAATCAAGTACGTTTCACACTCAATTCCAAAACGCTGCAAATTATTTGACAAAGGTTTATTGTTTGTCTGTACAGATCACTCGTCTTCAAAGATCACAGCTCTGCCATTGTCACTATTTATTTATTTTTTGTGTTTTACCTACCAACCATAGGTCCCTACTACCTACAAGGGCAAGATTTTTTATTCAATTTTCTGATTCTACGTACCTTGAAACGTAAACCAAAAAATTTTTAGGGGGTTAAATTTTTTTCTTAGTTGATTCCAAAGGTTTATTATAGAAAATAATAAACCAACATTATTGGAAATAATAAACCAAAAATAAAAGTTATGGGTGCCATCATTAGGAAATTTGATTACTGGTGGCTAAGGACGCAGAACTGAAGATAAATCGAATAAACGAAGACCAATCGCATTTTGGTCAGATAACATTTGAACGGAGATTCACACTCGTGTTCCTGATTTATCATAAGTTAAGACAACTAGACCCCAAATGGAGCCTACATGCCAAATTTCAACCAAATCGGTCGTTGGGAAATAAACTTGCCTTAGTGTTGCTAAGATAGGTAAGTGCCGCGTACGGCGGACGGACGGCCACATTTTAATTCGATTTTCGGATTTTACGTACCTTGAAACGTGAACCAACAAATTTTTAGGTGGGAGGGGGGTTTGAAATGTTTTTCTTGGTAATTCCAAAGGTTCTTTATTGAAAATAATAAATCAAAATGCTGTCTATCACCGTTCTGTTCGGTTGCCAACAATCTCCTGGAATGGAACGGAGGTCTCAGTCGGTCGCCGTTCATTTTTAGTATTTAGCGAAATTGAAGGCGCAAAATCTTCAAAAGTTGTACCTAAATTTGAAATTCTAAACGATTTTAGAAATTCATTAGTGCACGGCCCTAGGGAATTGACAAATTGAAATATTGCCGCCGGAATCATCTAAAGCGAACAAAAATTTCCAAAGAAAAATGGGAAAAACTACCGAATTAACTGTTTTTTAGGACGTCCCACAGTAAGACTTGGGCGTCCTTATGCGATCGATCTGGGGTGAAGGAAGACAACACTCAACAGAAAAAAAAAATAACCACACAGTAATCCGTTTTAGACCATTCTGAATCCAAATCATAGGTGTATGTCTGTGTGTGTGTGTGTGTGTGTGTGTGTATGTGTGTATGTGTGTGTGTGTATGTGTGTATGTGTGTGTGTAACAAAATCTTGTGTACTCTGCACAGGCCTTAGTTCTCAACCGATTTTCCTGGTTCTTTTTTTGTTCGTCGCGGAAAACTATCTAGTTGTGCACTACGTCGCCGGAATTTCGAATTTTGCCTTTTAAGGGAGGGAAAGGGGGGGTTAATGCTCGAAAAACGTGCGTTTTTGGGCATAATCTTGTGTACTCTGCCCAGGCCTTAGTTCTCAAACGATTTTCGTGGTTCTTTTTTCGTTTGACGCGTAATACTATCTAGTTGTGCACTACGGCGCCGGAATTTCGGATTTTGCTTTTTAAGAGGGGGAAAGGGGGGGTTAATGCTTTAAAAACGTGCGTTTGCGTGCATAATCTTGTAAACTCTGCCCAGGCCTCAATTTCCAACCGATTTGCGTGTTTCTTTTTTTGTTTGACTCAAATAACTTCCGAGTTGTACATGATTTTGCCAGAGTACCAAAATTCGCAAGGGGAGGGGGTGAGTGGGGGGATAATATTCACAAAATATCCGATTTTTCAATATTTTGGTTCCTTTACTACTTACTAATTGTACCCAAGCTTTGAAATTGAGGAAAAATTCTCATTATACCTCCGAATTTTCATGAATTATTCTCTGTACCACCATGGAACTAATAGTGGTGCCACCATGGTGCCATGATGCCATAAACCGCTTATTTCGTGGTTTTTTTTTTTTGTGTTTCACCTTGAATACGGATGTGAACTTCGACGGACTGCCTACCAAAACTAACAGATGAAAGTTCAATGTTACGACGTATTTCCGCTTTGGTGCCAGACTGGCACCATTGTTGGTGTTGGAGAGGTGGGGGGGGGGGGGGTAACTCGAATTCGCATGTTGGGTATCGTAGATCATGGATTTTAAAATGCTCTTCAGATTCGAGGCTCCCATGCCGCTAGAAATGTTAAGGTGGATAATGGTGGGGGGGGGGGGGGTCAGTATTTCTTGCCTAAAGTAATGAATAAATTACATCGAGTGAAACAGTTTTATCGCTTACCAACTGGTTTAACTGATCTAATGCTTATCCAATGGGACGTCCCCTGGAATGCATGCATTACTAAACAATATGTTTTTCCATATTTTTCTGGCAATTATTGATCGGTTTTGTTGAATCCAGAGGCAATATTTCAGTTTTTGTATCTCCAAGGCCCATGCACTAATGAATTTCTAAAATACTTGAAAATTTCGAGTTTAGCTACATTTTATGGAAAAAACATAACTGATTTAACGGGTTTTCCCATTTTTCTCTGGCAATTAATGTTCACTTTTGATGATTCCGGCGGTTTACTTTTGATGATTACAAAGTTTTTGCGCCTTCGATTTTGCGAAATAATGACCCGGAACGAGGAACGAACGTCGACCGACTGAGACCCCCGTTCCGGAAAGCCGTTCACACGATTTTGTCACTGAATCTCTACGTCATCACGAAAAATTGTGTCTTGTTGCTAGGTTGTAACATGGCGTCTAGTAATAGTAATACAAACACCACATCAACCAAGAGTCAAGTCTACAGCGCCCTGGTTTCTATTTTGAATAGGTACTTGGTTTAATTGCATGTTCCAGGTGAGCTTATGGACAAGTACGATTCCGAGGTATTTTACTTGGAGAACGATATTTGAATGACTTGCCAGTAATGATAACAGTGGAGAAAATAGAAGGTTGCACTCATGTTTTTCCATCAATATTATTCTTACCTCTCCTCTTCGAAATTAATTCATGTCAATTTACTCACCTCTCGGATCCAGTTCACCTTACGGTGAATAACAATTTATTATTCCCTTCCACCCGGAGTTCATATCTGAGTTCATTCAATAACGAACTACGGAATTTGAACTGAAATTAAATTAAATGGTAAAACTTTCAACTTGAAAGTTAACCTCTCATTGTTGTGTCTCGCTAAACCGCGCGTTTTCCATTCTTTTCAATTAAAATCACGACCCACCTGAATATTCAAACTTACCGACGACGTGGGATGGTCACATTTACATAAAACACTTTTCCACGTTATTATAGATGGAAAAATTCCACCTCGGCCAACTGCTGCCATCTTTTCAAAATGCCTTGAAACACCCGCCGCTTTTATCACATCAAACATTCAAACGTTATTCAACATAAATTTAAATTAAGTTTTCTATTCCGGCTGAAGAAGACTACCTTTGAAGCTCATATCGTTTTGTCGTTGAAAAGAGGTGAAGAGTTCACTTTACATCAAGAAAAGATATATATTTATTTTTATAAAGATCATTATAGACATTACTGGAGACAAATTATTCGAGTCCAGGTAAATTGCTATATGTCTTAGGACTGAAGGAGTAAATAACTCTTGGTAAAAAAACGCTGCAAATTATTACACAACGGTTTATTATTTTTATATAGATCACTCGTCTACAAAATCACCAACCATCCAATATGAAGAAAAAAATCAAAAAAAAAAAAAAATAAATAAATAAATAAAAAACAAAATAAAAAAAAAAATTTAAAAAAAAATCAAAATCACCAACCATCGATCGCTTTTCGGTCAGCTCTAATTTGAACGGAGATTAGGCCTCTTTTGCGATTCACAGTCGTGTTTTGATTTATATATATATATATTTCAATATAAACCCTTAAATTTACGTAGGGAGCGAACGGTTTGTCCTACAGAGCTCCGCGTGGTCTCAAAAAATTCTAAAAATTCCATAGAATCCAAAATTGAAGGAAAAACAATACCTTTATATCGAAATTTTTTGAGTTAGGGCGTTTTCAAAATTTCAAAATTGATTTTGGAAACCTTAGGAGTGACCTACATCAACCAAAAGCTTCGGGGCACAACTAGACCCCAAATGGAGCCTACATACCAAATTTCATCAAAATCGGTCAATGCTAAGTGGCAAAAGTGCCGCGTACGGCGTACGGCGTACGGCGGACGGACGGCCAAATTTTTATTCGATTTTTGGATTCTACGTACCTTGAAACGTAAACCATCAAATTTTGAGGGGGTGTTAAAATTTTTTTTTTCTTGGTCGATTCCAAAGGTTCATTATTGAAAATATTAAACCAAAATAAGTTTAACATTTTTGGTTGTCAGTAGGATTGATGCTGAGTTGTGATGCTTCTGAGTCGACGACTTTCCCTACCCTATAATTTGGGTCGTCCAGTTGCAAAACTGGCCATCTCCAAAATAGTAGGTAAATGTTTTCAGGAAAGGTAATTGTCTCGCACAAAAAGTCCAAAAAAGTCAGTAACCGCAACTTCTTGGTCCAAGATATTACAGGGCAGTAGGTAGGTTGTAAATCACTATTTGAGGCCTCCACGAAATTACTACTGAATCTACTACTATTACGTTCCCAAATTTTCCGTTTTTCAAATCATAAAATTTACGAGCTTATGGGAGTTGATGTTTTATTTTAAAATCTTATGATTAACCTTTAGGTGCAGCTCTTGAAAACACCTCCATTAGGGGTACTAGGGAGGTCGTGAAGGTGTAAAAATGAGCTGATATAAATTTTGGTTTTAGTACTTTTAGCAAATCACATTGGAGTTGGCCGAATTTTCAACAAATTGCAATGTCGATCAGTGGAATCTGTGGTAAATTAATTTTTATATCATCAAAAGGAATAGAAATCACTGGGGAGAAGTCACAATCATCAAACTCCCTTGTGTACAAAAACTCTAAATAAAACTTCTACTGTCATGAAAACAAATTTAAGGAACTTTTTGGGATCACACACTAGCGGCGTCATCACCTTTGTCAGGCTCACAAATTCCTTCCTGGTAGTCCATCTTCTCGTTTTCCTCTCTGCCGTCTTGTTATCTATTTCTTGACATGACGGATCCAAATTGTTACGGAGAGCATCAGGAGGTCGTCAGCATCCCAATTCGGGCCATAATGTTTGGTGAACAAGTTCCATACTGCAAAGTTTCGGGGGCTCCACTAATGAGAAAAACTAATGGAGTGACTTTTGACTTTCTTGCCATAAGATAATCATTGTTATTTTTTTAATGAAAGAGGGTTCGATTCTATGAAGTTAGACTCCAACCGCACATCAAAAATTGAACATGAAAAAAAGTTAACTATTCCTCAAAATTTGATAGTTTTCGTTTTCATTTCCGACAATCATGTTAACTTTATTGTTTTTCCCGAATCGGAAATTCTTTGTGTAAATAATTTAGCATGGAACATGCTTTTGCTTTGGACTAACCACCCGAAAACGCTACGCGGTGAGGGTGACGACGGGCGAGTGTCACCGGGGGGTCCACCCCATCCCTACTCCGCCTAAAAGCGCGGCTGAAGCATGTTCCATGTTACTCGAATTTCAGACATAGGCCCTGAACTTCCACTGGCAGAGGAGTCTCTGACTATGAATGTGAAACCACAGAACGAAGACAAACTTCTACTGGAATGACAAAATTCGATTTATAGTTACCATTGTAGGTAGCTAGTCCATGCAGATGCAAAAAACGTGGGCATTAAAGGTTTCCCGTAGAGAATAACATGGAGACTTGGAATCAGAAGGCTCGATAGTTATCATTGCGTTTATCAGAGGAGGGTTTATCATAGGAACCTACCTTCCTTCATAAATTATTTGATAAACGCAAGAATAACTTCCCGTTCAAGTTGCTGTTTTCCTACATTCAGAAATACCAACAATTGTAAAAATTCCCCTAATTAGTATGGACCAATTTTGATGAAATTTGGTATATAGACTCTATTCGGGGTCTAGTTGCGCCCCGAAGCTTCAGGTTATTGTCAGTCACTTTTAAGAGGTGACAAATAGGGGTTGAAACTTTCAAAATGCCATTGATTAAAAACATTTGAAAAAAAAAGGTATTGCTTTTTCATCAATTTAAAATAGTTTCGAAATTTCAGAATCGAATGAGACCACCCAATCACCTTTGTCGGACAAATCGTTCACTCCCCATAAGACTTGAAGTTGGGACTGGTTAACTAAACCTTCTGGCTTAATCTCCGTTTTGATTCTTCTCTGCTTTAATCTCCGTTTAAAATTCAGCTTATCAAATGCTATCTTTTCCCTTTCTTAGATTTGAGTTTCATGTCACTCAGTTATGCTTCCTCAGGAGCCAAGATCAAAATTTTGTTATAAGTTAGGAGCACCCATAAATGTTTTGCTGTTATGATAAAGTTGATAGTGAACCTTGCCTGATGATGACAAACACAATGAAAAAGCCGTGTACTTTGCCGGCGGGTGATCTAGATAGAAAAATAATAAACCGTTGTGTAATATTTTCAGCGTTATTAAAAAATTTTGTTTTCTTCACAGATTGTATAAAAATTTCTAAAAAGTAGAATGCGAGTAACATTTTTGATTTTAGTGGAATTTTTCGACTTGATGCCAGAATACAAAGTTTTCTTACTTAGTATTCATCGGTGAAATCGTCAGTCGATTCCTGTTGAGTGTCGACTGAAAGCTATATCGAGCTCAAGGTTCGATGTTGAATGGGTCTGCAAACAAGGCTCCCCCAGAAACTGCAAACTCCATCTGCATCGCTTATTGCTGGATCCATTAAAAGTCCATCCGGAGAGATCGAGAATCAGTTATTCAATGAGCCGTGAGTGAGCTCATCGTCGAGTGCCAATTATCAGAGTTTCACTAGTTCACCATTCAACACAGCCATGCGATCCCTGATATTCTACCTGACATAAGTGGAGTGTTTGCTAGAATTTTGGTTTGATCAGTTGAAAGTGTGAGGGTCGACTCGTGAAACATTCTTGATTTGCTGTCTCGATGTATGGTGAGAGTTTGCACAAAACTGAAAGTGAATAGTACAAACAACTAACGTAAAGTTGAGAAGAAAAACATGTTGATTTTTAACTAATTTTAGATATCAACTGTACGCAAAATTTTTGGCATTACATTATAGAAGTACCCAAGCTCGTAAACAGTTGTTTGCTACTAAGTACTTGTACGTCGGGAGACCCGAGTTCGATTCCAGGCCGTGACATCAACTTTTTTTCTAACTTCATAAATTACGTAGTTGTTGTAGTGGTAAAACTACCGTTTCGAAAGTTGTTACTAGAAGTCATGAATTTTTGTTGATGTTCCGGAATGAAATATTCATTCGTCCGAGTTCTGCAATTCATAGCAAAGTAGTTTTAATTGCGAAAAACACCTAAGTAGTGACCCCGACTTGATTTGAGAAAAAAATAGTATGTCAACGGCTAGGCAAAGAGAGATTTTGAGGATAGAAAAGAATGAATATTTGTTATTATTTTCAATCATGAACCTTTGGAATCGACCAAAAAACAAAAAAAAAAAATATTTGAAGGTTTACGTTTCAAGGTACGTAGAATCCAAAAACGCTGCAAATTATTACACAATGGTTTATTATTTTTCTATATAGATCACTCGTCTACAAAACCACCAACCATCCAATATGAAGAAAAAAAAAAACTAAAAAATCAAAAAAAAAATCAAAATTACCAACCATTGATCGCATTTCGGTCAGCTCTAATTTGAACGGAGATTAGGCCTCTTTTGCGATTCACACTCGTGTTTTGATTTATATATATATGTATATATTTCAATATAAACCCTCAAATTTTCGTAGGGAGCAAACGGTTTGTCCTACAGAGCTCCGCATGGTCTCAAAAAATTCTAAAAATTCAATAGAATCTTAAATTGAAGGAAAAACAATACCTTTATATCGAAATGTTTTGAGTTAGGGCGTTTTCAAAATTTCAAAATTGATTTTGGAACCCCTAGAAGTGACTTACATCAACCAAAAGCTTCGGGGCACAACTAGACCCCAAATGGAGCCTACATACCAAATTTCATCAAAATCGGTCAATGCTAAGTGGCAAAAGTGCCGCGTACGGCGTACAGCGTACGGCGGACGGACTGCCAAATTTTTATTCGATTTTTGGATTCTACGTACCTTGAAACGTAAACCATCAAATTTTGAGGGGGTGTTGAAATTTTTTTTTTCTTGGTCGATTCCAAAGGTTCATTATTGAAAATAATAAACCAAAATCGAATAGAAATTTGCCATCCGCCGTACGCCGTACGCGGCACTTTCCCCACTTAGCATTGACCGATTTTAATGAAATTTGGTATGTAGGCTCCATTTGGGGTCTAGTTGTGACCCGAAGATTTTGGTTGATGTAGGTCACTTCTAATAATAAAAATAAATTTTGAAATTTTGAAAACGCCCTATCTCAAAAAAATTTGAAGGTATTGTTTTTCAATCAATTAGTGTCGATAGTATAGAATTTTTAGACTTTTTTGAGACCACGCGGAGCACTCTTATGAAAAACCGTTCGCTCCCTACGAGAATTTAAGGGTTGGACGTACGATAAATCACAAACACGAGTGTGAATCGCAAAAGAGGCCTAATCCCCGTTCAAATTATAGCTGACCGAAATACGATCGATCGATGTTCTTCTTCATGTTGGATGGTTGGTGGCTTTGCAGACGAGTGATCCATATAGAAAAATAAAAATAATAAACCATTGAGTAATAATTTTGCAGCGTTTCGAATTAAGTTCTCCTCAACATTGTTGTTTTCGGGTTTGAGTTCGGTGGACATTCTAGAGGCCAATAAGTGTAACCATATTTGTGAAGTTGAATTTGATGAAAAACTCTGTTAACTTGGATGGAATTCGAAATGAATGTTTTGGAGGACTTTTGAGTGAGAAAGAGAGTGGACACTGACCCTCCCTAATCAGCCAAGTGGTGCAAGATTTAATTTATTCATGAAGCCGTTGAGGGACTGCTGAGTGAGAAGAATGAGGTGATGACTCTTCCTTATCTGCCTTGCGACCCAAAACTAATTTCTCGCCCATTTCTAAGCTAGGCTGTTTCAAATGGAACCTCTTTAGGATTGGTGAGATTTGAGTACGAGTGAGCCTATTTAAGCTGCTTTAACTGAATTAGCCGCAATTTTAAATGGAGGCTCTGTGAGATCCAAGTACGTGTAAGGGAGGACAAGCTGATGACCCTTCTGGTCTGGAATTCTAAATATTCCTTGTTAATTGGAAGATTTCTCACATTACATCTTCGGTAAAATTATTGAAAAAGGAAAGTCTTTTCAACCTCCAGCCTTGTTTTTTCTCCGAATTTTGGCCGGTAAAAATAAAACAATATGAAACTGGACCCCCAGATTTCATCGGCCTCGACTGCTTACTTTTTACTCGGAGCTCAAAACGTACGGGTTCATCAGTTTAATTTAGTTGTTTGGCAACAAAGTTGATCAGGTTACAGGAATAATGAAGCAGGGCGGTCCTAATCAAAGTTAATGTTTGCCCAGGTTGCACGAGCGTCGTTAGCGCTCCCTGTTGGATGTGGGGAACCAAGTTTACTCAATGTCTTGGTGGTCGGAAAGTGTAGGTAACCTTTGAGTAGGTACACTGTTTTATCGTTCGTTTTGATACTCTGTAAGTGCGTTTACTGCATATTACGTCTCCGAAATGTCTAAATTTGCATTTTAAGGAGAAAAACGGAGTGGTTGACGTAGAAAAATGTAGAGGGAGCTTATCAACTGTGAACTGTGAAAAGCTGTGCCATGAATTAAAATGTAACAAAGAGGTTCTCTGGGACGCCTGGTAACTATTTATCACTTCTTGAGCAGCTGTGTCTGCTGTCCTTTTCCTTCTACCAAGTTAAATTAATTGGGATCCTCACATGGATCCCAAACTTGGAAATAAATGACCAAAAAGCATGAATAATAAATGATTTTGACGCTAGGTATGAAGGACGCTGTTCCCCTCAGGAAGTAGAAACTTAACGGAGTATTTCTGGAGAAATCGAAATCAGATTCTGACTGATTGAGCTCAGCTGAGTCGATCATTGATCAACCAAATCATCAGAGGCAAAAAGCTCACTAATCAGCTGAATCACAAAATTGAGCTCAGCTGAGTAGCTGAATCAGCTTAATACCAATTTAATCTTCAATTGATGACATGGAACCAATGTTATATAGGTAGATACAGTGAAATCTCACATTTAATCTGTCAAATTAGCTGAGTCTAAACTTGAAGCAGCTGGATCTGATACGACTACATTCTTGAATCAGGATATTCAAAAACTGAGCACTGAAATCAGCTGTTCAGTAATCTTGGAGCCAATCAGAGAGTATAATTTTCGTTTTTGAACTACACTGAAGTTCGGATGTCTGAACACTCGATTTCAACTATTGATTTCATTTTGAAATTTCTATTCTGTGGGAGGAACGACTACATAATATGTAATCCTTCATATTATGAAAAGATGTTCCTCCCGTGAAATAGAAATTTCAAAATGAAATCAATAGTATATAAGAGGGCCGATTTTGGGGGAAAGTTGGAGGCCTCGTTCTCCCGAACTCCAGGGTATGTGAGCTGACAAGAAGCCCTCCTTGGAGATGAGAGTCTGGACCCCAGAAAGTATTGTCGGGTTTCAGCGCTACCTACCGCCACTTCAGCGAACTATTATCCTTTTTCAGCTCGATGTGAGCGTGGTCAAGCGGCATTTCTAAAAAGTAGGCTTACCTCGATTTTACCACCTCGGTTTTACCACTCTCTAATTTCTAAGTTTGGCGGCTTTACTTCCCTGTCTTTTTAAATTGCGAGGAAAAAGAACTTGATATTGCATTTTTGTGTTGTTTTCAATTGTTGTGTTGTTCTTCTTTGCTACATTGTAATCTTGGGATAACTGCAAGTTAGAGGAGCGACGGTAATGCGGTCGCGAGCATGATCACCTGATACGATATCAGAAATGGTAGTTAGTTGAAGTGGCGGTAGGTAGCGCTGAAACCCGACAATACTGTCTGGGGGCTAGACTCTCCTCTCCTGGAGCCCACAACTGGGTGTGTTCTCACTAGACGTTAGGTGTCGGACCGGCGCTAGTTCTCCCTGGCTCCACGGGGAGCGCTGGATAATTGGGATTACCTATGTTATCGATAAATTTATGTTGATGAGTGATTGACAAGGCGGCCCCGAGAGTGCAGCAGTGCAGCAGAGGCAAATTATAGACATTAAAATTTAATGTTCATAAAATTTAATTTAATGTTCATACCTTTAATGTCTATTGAACAATCCTTCGATAGTTAAATAAGTTTGAGATCAAGATAAGAAACATTATTTTCCTATCTCGATCTCAAACTTATTAACTATCGAAGTCTTGTTAATCACGCTTTAACATCAATTGGACCGCGTTATGCGAAAATACCTCTTAAGTGTACCTACAATACAAACGTACCTATCGTTGGATTCATCTCGCCAAGTAGAACCGATTTCTCTGGGTATTTGCGCCCTCCTTTTGTTATAAAATGGAACTATTTCCTAATATAGGTACTTACTAAGCGACATTCGCTAAAAAAGGCATTTTGAATTTCACAATTCCCTACGACACGCCATGAGAAAGTGTTGAATTAATAAAGGGTTATAATCCCTAATGTTCTTGATCCATATGTTGTGATATATAAGGCACTGCTATTGGAGTGCCATCTAGTCGGGTTTGTTCTGTATTACTTATGTGTGGATGTCTCCACTTCTCGTACTGTGTATTACGATGGCTGTGATTCTTTGTGTCGATCTCATTATACAAGTTTTAGTACTTTTCTAATTAGTGAGTTCGTGTTTCATTCTATCCTAGTACAAACGGTAGTTGTACCTATAGGTAGAAAGGTATTTAATATTTAAATTGCGCTCCGATCTCCGGCCTTCTGCCGGATAATCGGATATGTCGACATCGGCGGTGTTTGCTGGTGGGCAAACCCCTCTGCCGTTTCGCTTGTGTTTTCGACGGGTATGTTGTAGCGGTTGTTCCCTCGGTACGAGTGCTATGTCCCAAACGAAAACTTGTTGACAGCCCAGGAAGTCAACGGAGGTACTAGGTACGGAGTAGATAACGGAGACACTTCCTGGGACAGGCAAACAACGGAGTGGTGGCCACCAACAACGGAGTTTAGCGGAGGCTGCCTGGGTCAGACAAGTACGGAGCCTTCAACAACGGAGTCAAACGGCGCACAAGTAAGTGTGGATTATTTACGATTTGAAGCCTTAAACTTGGGATTCGAGGAACCATGTAAATTGGCGGGAAAATGGCAAGAGCTTGGTAAGTTGGCCGAATCGAAGATGGCGTAATCATGAACTCTGTTAAAAATGATGGTATGAGAAATGCGGATGATGGAAACGTAGAAAAGCAATTTACAGGGTTCCTTGAACAAAACCACACTCCCTACGGTGCCAGAAAATTATTTAAAAATTATTGGTTTAGTGATCTCCACATTTGGTTGTGTAGTTTGATTAAAATTCGTCAATTTTAAAGTTATGTGTTCTGCGCATATGCATTGCGCAGGATGGTGGGGTGATCGTGGGCATCTCGCGCCTCCATTTTCATTCTGTTTTCCACTGCTCGTTTCGCCAGCTTCGTTTTTTCTCCAACGTTACCTGAGTTTTTTTAAATTATAATTTACTCAATTTTGTTTTTAAAAAATCGTTTGTCAGTTTTTTTTGTTGTTGTTGTTGGATTTACGTAATTTCAAAGTCGATTTGTGTTATTGCGGAGTCGATTGAAAGTTACAAGGTAAGTAAAAGAATAGTTCGAGTTACCTACCACGTTTTTTTGTCTAGTCTAATAACTCTTAATTTTTGTTCAGTTCCAAGATTAATTTTGTCGTTAGTTCACGTTTGCAGCATCATACCAATATTTTGAACAACTTGAAAGAACAATAAAATAATTTAGTTGGTACTTAGGTACTTTTATTTCGGAAAAAGGACCACTGGTATCAAGGTTAGGTTAGAATTGCTTTTTCAACAAACAACCTCGATAAAGATCTCTTTATTATCGTTAGGTACCAAGAAGTATTCTCAGTTAGATTAGATTTCATGAAATTTTCTATTAAAAAAAGAGGCCTGTTGAAAATTTCTAAAAAGAAAAATTGAAATTCGGAACCTTGTCCTGCGAGATGTTGGCGCCAACAGGTGCCGTTTCCAGTTGAAAAGTTTTTGCACATGGACAAGTGCATATCATCTTTCACTTCATTTGTTTTTCTTTTTTTACGTGCTACGTATTGCTACGATAATATCTCGATCGGGGGGAGAATTTGAGTATTCCCTATGTGTTCTGGTTGTTGTAGTTTCATCTAAGATCTGTGGGGATTAGTGCGTTCTAGATCGTTGGGAATAGATTTGTAATTTCCAAATGTTAGATGTGTGAGAAGCTAGTTCAAGTCACTTAACGATGTTCAGTTCGTTCAAGTTAACTTACCTTGGTATCTAGGAAGGCAATGGAAGAATCCGAAGGGAAAGTACCACTGAGGCGGGAAATAATCTCAGTAGTGACCATTAGCCTATTCTAGGAAGGGAGTGTGGGGGGAGCTGGTGACCCAAGGGCTCCCAACACACTTGACTTTCTGAACAGAGTAGTGTGTACGGAGCCTCGACGGAGTCACTTGACAGGGGACATAGCAAGTCGTGTGACAATTTGCACCGGGGAGAAGGGGACAACCGGACAACCAAACGATGTGTTGATGTTTATGTGCGGAGTTATTTCTGTGCTTGGATTGATTCAACGTCGTGAATCAATGGATAACCTGTCGCAGACACTTTCGGACGGGAGAGAAGTGCCAATGCGTGAAATCAGGTTTTAGGAGGTCATGGTACACGAATCCTGTAGAGGAATTACAGATACTTCTCGAGCAGATACCCACCGCTGCCCGAGCATGATCTCTGAAACCTCCAGAGCGCAATAACATGATCATGATGACTGTGGAGTCATGATGAATAGCTGAGCGATTTGTTCAGCAAAGGGATTTGGAGTGTCTTCAGTAAATGGTTATGACTAGCTGTCTCGAAAGACAGGAGGAATATAACAAAATTTATTTTTCAGTTACTACATTTGTCTACTTGACTATCACGAGAACTCAAGAGGGATACTCTTCAAGTCTCTTGATGAATCTACCAATAAGAATCCTTCCAATGCTGGAATAGTTCAAATGAACGAAACAGCATCAAGGATTCAGATGTTTATTGTTCAATGCAACTTTTTTTCTTTCTCTAATAGATATATTAATGTAGTGGGCACGAGCAAACTACCCCACTGAGCTATGAATAAAGTTAAAATTATTATTATAAATTTTTAAAAATAATATAGTGGACACGAGCAAACAACCCCACTGAGCTATGAATAAAGTTGAAATTATTATTATAAATTTAAAAAAAATAATATAGTGGGCACGAGCAAACAACCCCACTGAGCTATGAATAAATTTGAAATTATTATTAATAATTTTTAAAATAATGTAGTGGGCACGAGCAAACAACCCCACTGAGCTAAGAATAAATTTGAAATTTTATTGTGAATTTTTTAAATAACGTAGTGGGTACGAGTAAACAACCCCACTTAGCTTTGATTAAACCTAAAATTTGATTGTTCATCCTTCAAAATGTTGTGGGATCGAGTAAACAAAAACCAATCTTTTTGTATTATCCTTTGATAATTTTTCTCATTACCTCAATAACGAATGTTTAAACTTGATCATCTTATATGGTCATTATTTTATTTTTCGTTTTTGATAGTTCAATTGAATTATTTTTGAAAATCTAAGTTGATAAACACCATTCAAAACAAATGTTACAATGAATCCCCACAATTTTGTTGTTGTTTCTAAACTCAAATAAATTAAATTTAAAACACTTTTACTGACGTATAATTCTGGTTGTTTATTAGGTAATTCTCGATTTCCAAATTAGAACTTACAAAATTTATGTTTTGTCATATTATGTTGAATTTTTTTCTAATTTGTGGAACGTGCTTCATAGATGCAGAGTCCATGTGATGTGGACGCAGAGAGGGAGCTCCAGAGGCGTATAGAGGAGACAGTGCAAGCCGCCCTTCGTAAACATGATGAATCGACTGCACTAGAGATTCAAAAGGAAGCAAGCCGTCTCCAGCGTCAACGTGAAATTCAGATCAGGAAGGTAATATTGCAAAATTTTATTTCTCAGACTGAATATCTACGTGCTGAAACCTTGGAGGCAGTTGTGGCCAAGCATGTGGAGTACATGATGGAATTCCACAAATTTAACGACCGCCTCTCCAGGATGCACGCTGAGGCCATAAAACAGCTTGATAACCAGGATATGGCAATGATGACCGACGCTCCACTGGAAACAGTTGCTTCTTTGGAAGTTGGGGAATTTGACCCTAACATTGTCAGGCAGCTGACTGAACAGCTGACAGTGGGAATAACCCAGACAGGTCTTGATTTGCCATATCCCAACGGAGCCTTTCAAGCTAACGGAGCCTCTCAAACCAACGGTGCCTCTCAAACCAACGGTGTCTCTCAAACCAACGGTGCCTCTCAGTCGAATGTATGTCCTCCACCCAATGGAGACAGAGCGTCTTCTACTCTTGATTTGAATACTCCTTCCTTGAACATTTACAAACCTCAACCCGAAGAGCGATTGTCATCATTTATCAGAAGTGACTTCAGACAATTCACCCCACTGCAAAATGGATCCAACATCCTCAAAGATGACCACAACTTTGCAGCATGGCGTAAAATGGTCATCCATGCACTGAGCGCTTCTAACACAATAGCAGCCTTGCGTACTTCAGATTATGTTAGGCAGCCAGAGGAACCCATATTTTCTAAGTATGCAATGGAACAGATGAAAAATGCCGTCTGTGCTTACTTGAAGTCCAACGTATGCTCTAAGTATGAGGATTACATTAAAATGCAGGATTGCCCCATACAGATCTTAGCTACATTAGAAGAGGTCACTAAGGCAGCAAACACTGAGGAATATGATGATCTAAACAGGAAGTTCACCAACTTACAGTTCGACCCTACAAAACAGACTATTGTTTCTTTCAACGACGAATTTAACAGTCTTCTTCGGAAGATGGAACATTTTGATGCACACCGCTGTTTCAAAGTAGGGGCTGATGCTGAACTTTACATCAGAAATCGCTATCTGGCCGCCATTTCCAAGGTGTTTCCTGACCTTTACAAACAGCAGACAAGTGACTATGCTGCAAAAGAACGTGTAGGTCTTGCGGAAATAATGAGGCGAGCCCAATCGGACTTCAATCGCATGTCTTATGAGAAACGTGTGGCTGAACCCTCAACATCAGCGGAGAAAACCAAGGACTCTGCTTTGATCTTCAAGTCCAGATCCAAATCATTTGACCCCGGGAATTGTTGCTATGTCTGTGGCACTACAGGACATTTTAAGAAGAATTGCCCAAATTTGGTGTTGAATCCTGACAATCCAAAGACTTGCTATAACTGCCAACGGGTTGGTCACTTATCTGCAAAGTGTCCTTTCAAACAGACTCCAAAGTCTAAGGCTGCTAGAGAAAAGGAGAAGAAAGGAATTGCAAGACAGTCAAGAGACAGAAGATCTCGTAGCCGAGGGCATTCATCTACCCGAGACCAGTCCTGTGACAGCCTAGAAAGCACCAGATCTTCAGCAGACCTCAGGCCCATGAATGGTCGCTCTGAGCATGGACGGAGGCGCCAGGGTCGAGTGCTTCCAAAGAGGCGCTCAACCAGAGAAAGATCTGAAACACCAGCTCCACAGAAGAAACGACGTGACTCAACCAGAGGAAAAGCTGCCATGGCTTGGGAACGCTGCAATGATGAGGATGCTATTTCATTGAGCTCTCCTTCCCTTGATGGTGAGTACTCGATTCCTTCTGTTCTGCGATGTATTACAGATTCAGGTGCAACGCATCACATTTTCAATAATAAGGGATACTTCATTAATATGTGGAATTTACCTGTTGCTAAACGTATTTCGTGTGCTAATAGCTCTGCATCAGCTGATTTAGTAATCAAGCAGGCTGGTAATGTAATCATCCGGAATCCTAATACAGGGAAAATTAGCTGTCTTCAAGATGTTCTTTATTCGCCACACTCTGCGGAAAATCTTTTTTCACTTCGCAGAATACTGAAAGATGGTGTTCAAGCTAAAATTACCAATAAGGAATTAGTCATAACAAATAGTCGCACTGGTAAACGGGTCACCACAGGCTCGTTTGATGGGTCGTTTTGGTGGCTACAGTTCGAGTTACCTTTAGCAACAGCGTCGCTGCAGCGGCGGCGTCACATACTAAATTCTATCCAAGATAAATATGGTATTTCAGTGGTGGTTAACTCAGGTCCATCATTTGATAGGGGTGGTGATAGTACTTCATCTGCAGTTCTGGGCAAGCGCCTTGCAGCACATGCAGCGAAGGGGGGGAGAAAAAGAGTCAGATATGATCTACCAGACTCTTCCTCACCTTCTACCTCTGCATCTACACCCTCCCAATCAAAGGAAGTCACCAAGTCTGTTCTGGATGATCCAGGGCTCAAGTGGCATTTTAGGTTAAATCATATTAGTAAAGCATACTTGGAAACTTTGTCAAAAATATCTCCAGAACTCAAAAATGTAACTTTTGGTAACAGTCTTCTCGAATGCGCTGACTGCATGAAAGCTAAAGGGAAAAGGAATCCATGTAATGCCAAACGTCATAGGTCTAGTGTACCATTTCACAGGGTTTATAGTGATCTTGCTGGTCCCTTACGTCCAAATGCTTACAGAAGTAAAAATAAGTATATAATAACATTCACTGATGATGCTTCAAGATATGCAGCAGCATATCCCCTAGAAAATAAGACTCAGGTTCATTTAAGTTTGGAAAAATACTTAGCTGAAATTAGGAAGCTCATGGGGCCAAACACTAAGATTGCAGAACTCAGAACTGACGCTGGCACAGAGTTCAAGACGTCTGCCATGCGACAACTGCTGTCCCAAGAAAAGATTGTTCATACTGAGTGTGAACCTGTTACTCCACAGCATATTGGAACAGCAGAAAGACTTAACTATGAAATAGGTGATAAGATTCGAGTCAACCTAATTTCCTCGGGATTACCTAGCTACTTTTGGGCCTTTGCTTTGAATCATGTTATTTACATACATAATATCACTCCTAACTCATCAAATAACATGGAACCACCTCATAAAGTTTTATTCAATGATGTACCAACGTTGAAACATATTCGTAGGTTTGGTTGTGAAGCTTATGTCTTGGATAATCATGTCAAAAATAAACCTAAATTCCAAGCTAGGTCTGACTTATGTTTTCTTCTAGAATGTGAGTCCACTGGGTACACCTTGTTCCATGCTAACAAGAAAATCATAGTTAGGTCAAAACATGTCAGCTTCATTGAATCTAGGACTTATGCTGACTACCTTAAGGAAAAGGGAAATGAATCCCTATTCCCACCACAGGTTGCTCAGGATGAATTTGTCTTAGAAGAGAGCAACTTTGACATGGAATCCCTTGCCGGGGAGACTCAAGCCTTGGAACTTGATTCACCATTTGGGTCTCCAAGTTCTGTCAGGAATACGGCGAATGAACCTGTTTCAAATGTAGTGGCTGAAATTGGTTCATCATCGAGTCCGAAAGCTGTCCCTGAACCTGAGGACGAGGGGAACGCAACTCCTGTTTTTCAGCCAATCCATAAAGAAAAGGTCAAGTTTCTGGGAAGCTCAAAGGATGTTGAATTCTTTGAGAGCCTGGATGAAGAGAACGAGCTGAACTCAACAGACATCGCATTTCTGACAAATGCAGCTTTGAGTCATCTCGGTGAAGAACCTCAGACCTACAAACAAGCCGTCAGCAGCCCAGATGGAGAAAAATGGGTTGAAGCCATAACAGAGGAACTCGACGCCATGGATAGATGTGGCACTTGGAAAATAGTGCCTAGAGAAGAAATACCCAAACGATCAAAAGTAATTAGGGCCAGATGGGTGCATAAGAAGAAGAATGACCCTGATGGTTCTGTGAGGTACAGAAGTCGGTTGGTAGCAAAAGGCTTTGCTGATACCAACCACTATGATCTCTCTGAGGTCTATGCTCCAGTCGCTCGGCTCCCAGATGTGAGGCTCTTGTTGGCTCTGGCAAATAAGTTTGATTTAGAACTTGTTCAGCTGGATGTTAGAACTGCCTTTCTAAATGGAAATTTAGAAAAGCAGGTGTATATGGAGCCTCCAGATGGGCTAGCAGAGCACCTTGGGAAAGGTGTGGATTTCAGATCAAAATATGTCTGTGTTCTCCTGAAATCACTTTATGGTCTAAAAGTGTCACCCAAAAGGTGGTACATTAAATTTCAGGAAGCAATTCTGAAATTGGGGTTCAATACTTACCACTTTCATCCTTGCATTTTCATCTGGCGTGATGGAGGAAAGTTTGTGATGCTTTTACTCTACGTCGATGACATTTTAATGACTGGGAACTCCAAAAGCAAGCTTAAGGAGACCAAAAACTGTCTGAGAGCAGAGTTTGAGATAAAGGATCTCGGGCTACCCAGGAAGTTTCTGGGAATTCAAATCAAACGAGATCGTGAGAAAGGTTTGATGTATCTTCACCAAAGGGATCATATTGATGCAATGCTGAAACGATTTGATCCCAATGGTAAGAAAACTGCGGACACTCCGATGTCAGCTCAACCTCCTCACTCCTCAACTGAACAGTCTGGTGATGCAACAGATATTCCTTACAGGGAAGCTATAGGCTCTCTGTTGTATCTCCAGAGCGCAACGAGACCAGACATCTCGTTTGCCACCAATGCCCTCAGTCGTCGCCAGTCAAATTATACCTTTAATGACTGGAAAGAGGTTCTTCGGGTATTTCAATACCTGAGGGCTACAAAAAATTATGGTTTAGTTTTTACAGGAAATAAGAAAGGTTTAGACTGTTTTGTAGATGCTGCACTTGGGGCTAATGACAGTGCTGGTTTGTCAACCACTGGATATGTGATTCAGCTCTTCGGTGATACAATTCACTGGAGAACGAAAAAAACAAAATCACGTATCACTCTCTGCTCCAGAAAGTGAATATGTGGCACTTTCCATGGCTTGCCGAGAAGTTGTAGGGGTCACTGCTCTCTGCAAACACGTCCTGAACATAGATTTGGTTCCAACTATGTTTGAGGACTGTCGCCCTGCTATTGCTCTCACAAAAGTTGAAGACTCAACGACATTGCGTCACCTCGTTAGACTCTCCTTTCACTTCATAAGGGAGAAAATTAAAAATAAAGAAGTTAAGATAACTTGGATCAGCACTGACTCTCAGTTAGCTGATACATTCACCAAAAACTTGCCTAGGGAGAAATTTGTTAAATTCAGAGATATCTTGTTGACAGAAGTCAATTCATGTGACTAACGAGATACTTTTTCGTTCACAGATAATCTCTGCTGATGTAACGGAGCCTCTTGCTTTATTTCTGACCAGGCATTCTTCTTGACTGAAAAACCCGGAAAATTCTGTCTTGGTGTACTTAGACCAAGCTCATTCAACGCTTCATTGGAGAAAATGGACCACATTCGTTACTAAAGGAGCCAGTTTCTCTACATTTAAAGTCAGTTCGTTAAAGTTTATAACATTAGTGCTTACCGGGGAGTGTTGAATTAATAAAGGGTTATAATCCCTAATGTTCTTGATCCATATGTTGTGATATATAAGGCACTGCTATTGGAGTGCCATCTAGTCGGGTTTGTTCTGTATTACTTATGTGTGGATGTCTCCACTTCTCGTACTGTGTATTACGATGGCTGTGATTCTTTGTGTCGATCTCATTATACAAGTTTTAGTACTTTTCTAATTAGTGAGTTCGTGTTTCATTCTATCCTAGTACAAACGGTAGTTGTACCTATAGGTAGAAAGGTATTTAATATTTAAATTGCGCTCCGATCTCCGGCCTTCTGCCGGATAATCGGATAGAAAGTTATGTAATTACCAAACAAACGACACATGAACATTGGTGATTAGTTTGGATCCCCAGGAGCAACTGCGAGGGCCTCATTTTACTGTTTCGTATTATGTATTTTCGTAGGTATCTCTTTCGTTGAAACAGCTAAATTAATAAATTCGCAGTATATGGACAAGCTGGGCCCATTTTTCTTTCACTTTTGTACTGATTACTGATCTTGCGCATGTATCAGTGTACTCGTGTTTTTTTTCCACCTAAAATATTCATTCAAAAATTTTTGATTCTGAAATCCTGTTCCCTTGATTAGTATGATTTCAAAGGGTAAAAAGATCTTCGATTTCGGCAAGAAAGGGGGTTCAAAAACTCGCGCCACAAACAATATAATTTGCTTATCTCTCCACTAGAAATGCGTGTCACAACCCAAGTTGAATGACTTACAAAGCATGCTGCATCTAATTCCCAAAGCCATTTTATACATCTTTGATTTCCGGGGAAGATATAGAGGACGATATAGATAGACTCAAAGGGCGGCTGGATTTTGAAATAGAAGTAGAGAAAGAAGAAGAAGAGCAATGAAAGGTTTACTGACCTTAGTCTTTGGCTATATTCATTTACCATAGCCTGACAAATTTGATACCTCACACATTTCTTTTCAATATTCTCCAGTATTCACATTTTATTATAAAATCTATAATGATAATATGATGTTATAAAATAAAATATCATTATATTTATCATTATTTATTTATTTAAAATGGGATATAATTATAAGATATTCGCAAGTGTTTATACTTTTCACTCTTTATTATCTAATAAGAAAATCAAGAAGAACTACTTAAGCTGAGTATTCCATCCCCATTGTGTGGCCAATCAAAGATGAAGTTATAAAAGAGTTATGACATAATTAGATAACAAGGTAAAACATAACATAACTGGATAAAACAAGGATAATATATCGATACCTTAAAGCACAAAGGCGCTATGTCCATCCATCTTCCACATTTTTTATTTTCTTTGAATTTCGGAAAACTCGAATTCAACAAAACTATTACTGACCTTCTTGACGATTATAGCTTGAAAATCTATTGAAGAAATTAAAGAGTCAAGTGTGAAAGCCATTATTATAGGAATTGTGCACTGGTGATACTTTCTTTAGCGTTTTTCTCAAAACTCCGTTTTTGGATATAGCGCCTTTGTGCTTTAAGGTATCGATATTATATTATATCGCTTAGTCGTCTTGGTTATAGATATATGCAATATTGTAGATCAATGCAATTATTCTAATAAGCGATAAATTGGCGGTTGTTTGGTTTTTGTGCCCGAATTATCGGTAACGTCGGTCATCCCAATCATCCAGCGCTCCCCGTGGAGCCAGGGAGAACTAGCGCCGGTCCGACACCTAACGTCTAGTTGTGTTCTCGGGTTGTGGACTTGTGCCCCCCGGGTTTGATCACTCTGGTCTGACAGGGCCGCCAACAAGAGTGATCCTAATGCATCAGTTGTCCCTTCAAAAGCACTGTTGATGCGGGGAATGGTAGGAGTGTCCCCAGCCTGCGCTCACCTAGGAACGAGTGTCCCCACGAATGATAGGCACGAGTGGCCCCGGGTGGTATGAGTGTCCCCGCATTCATTGCATGCAGTTATATTTGTTAGATAAATAAATACAATAAAATAAATAAATGTACAAATATACATAGGTCAATAGTCACAATTGTTTGGTATCACGATCCGGTATCCTCGAAATCACTGGGCACTGGTTGCCTGGCCAAAGATTTGTGACAGCTTGGCACTAGCCATTTTAATAAACTGATACCGGTTGCATCGTTGTTCGTCATATTTGGTGATCAGGGAACGTAACCAATTTGTTTTCTTTTTTGTCTTGGAAGATGGGGTTGGTGCAGTGTCGGTGACCAGTTTCGCGTACACGTCACATTGGTATAAAAGCAGAACGTCAGTGAACACAAAAATGTTGGGGTGACAGCTGGTGAAGTTTTTTTTCAGTGACGAGTGAAAAGCCTCACATGCGTTTGTCGTTCTGTTCATATCTGCGGATTTAGATGCCCACATCTGGGGAGGGTAGTTGATGCCTTCTCTGACGTAATAATCATGGATGTACTCACCATATTCCATTGCTTTATCGTTATGTAGCGGCAAGTCTAGCACCCAGTCGCAAAATCCATCACTTACGTCCAGCCTTGCACTTCAGACGCTTTTTTGAGCATACCCACCTATCCTCTCCACCAGCCAACTTCTTTTGCAAAACGAACTTGTGATCGCCTCGAAAAAAGACGTCTTTACCTTCCCTGCTTCCGCCCTTCACATACACACTTTCATCACCCATGTTTGACTGAGGAACTGAACTGGTCAACACGAATTCGTCAACATCGATAACAAATCACGCTCAAGTTCGATCAGGCTCGGGGCCACTCGTACCATTCACGCAGTGGGGACTCTCGCTGAGGCGGGGACACTCCTACCATTCCACTAATGACCGCGGGCCCCACTTTCACTTTTCTAGGGACACTCGTGCCGTACGCCGTTGATGCGAGGGTTCGCAGTGGTGAATCACAGGGAGCGAGCTTGGAAAAAAGTGATCTCCCTGAGAATTTTGAAGGAGGAGTGTGGGTGGGAGTGCGGGACTCAATTTGGAGTGCATTTTTTAACATAGATGTCATCGGCTAGGGTTGCCGCAGTATACTTTTCAAATTCTCAATATTACATTCTTTCTCTAATTCATGGACGGAGGCGAATTTTCGTACAATCGCTAGCTATTGTTATCCAGCCGAATGATAGTGCTCGTGGAATATTAAATTTTCACAACTGGTCGAAGAAAGAGTTTGAAAAACGGTGTATCAAAAGTTTGGGAAGGAATAAAACTTTGAAGCCTCAAGTATTAACCTAATAAATGGCAAAGAACCACATCAAAAGCAAGTTAATTTAATTGAAACGTCTGCCCCCCTTTGATGAGTTTCCAATGAATTTACACGTGAGAAAATGTGGTAGAGAGCACCTGAATCAACTTGCTTGAATTCGCCCAAACTTAATTCACCTCACGGGATCACGTTCGGAAACTCCAAGGAAATTAAGGGTTTCCACTCTTTAAAAGCTCCCGACCATTAAAACTTGCGGTGTTCGGTTATTACCTAAGACTCCAGAGCTTAGCCCGTGTCAATGGCAGGGACGGGTAGGTTAGGGAGACGGTAAACCTTTTTACTGCTCCGTTCCCGACGTAAACGCCGTTCTAGTTAATAGGCTTTCATAAAAGGTGTAGGAATCGACGGGAAATACGTAAATTTGAGCTGACGAATGTACTGGCGGACAAATAAACTAGCTGGTTAGAGTCCGATTCAACGTCTTTTTTAATGGTTCGTGGGCCTCTTTGGTTGGTGTGGCGGGTTGTACTCATCCAGCTGTTGGTCTTGTACACACACGAGAGATGATATCAAGAATCGATGTTAGAAGTTTCTGTTAGAAGTATTATATTGCCAGTGATATTTAAAAAGCCTTGGGTGTGGAAAAAGTGCCAATGAGTCATTGGATCACATGGTCAGCTGGAATGCACCGTAGTATCACCACGTATTCGTATAAGTTACCTCATATAAGTGTGAGAGTGTGTTAAATGCTTGGAAAAAGTTCAAATTCATGTGTACTTATGTCAGGTAAAGGTTTTTTACTGGTTTTTCCTAGTTGGACTTGAAGAGCCCATGATGTTTGAACTCACCGCCTGTTTCACCGAACGGTGATTCAAAGTTGGCTGCCCTACGTAGTTCCGAAGGCGTTTTGAAAATTGCAATCCCTTTTTTTCATCCCATAGAAGTGACATCAACCAAAAGCTTCGGGGCACAACTAGACCCCAAACCCTCGCTTACAAGTTGCATGTACCAGCAGACCAGGTGGACTATGCGTCCAGTGTTGCCAAGTTGGGGGTTTCCCCCCCAAATTTGGGTTTTTTTTCCTTGACGGGGGGATTTTGGGGGGAGAAATCTTTTGGGTTTTTTTTTTGGGTTTTTACCGACGAGTCGGGGGGATTTGGGTAGAATAAAAATGAATCAGCAATTAAAATAGCAGCAGGTAATATATATATTCAATGGAGTGAAAAACTTCAACGAATTTACCAATGTCTATCGTGGGCTCAATGGGACCATAATTTTGGAGTTTTGGAGGACAAACTTTTTTCGATCTTTGATCTTTCGCAAACACACACTTTGATAAATTCTTGAAGTTTATTCGTCCGTTCACGCTCGTTACTATTAGCAAACTTGAAGTTTTGAAGAAATTGAGAAGGTTTTGGAGATGAGGGTCGAATCCGACCTCACTGTTTGACATTTTGATTTTTTGTACAAAAAAAGTAGGTACCTGTAGTGTCTTACTTCACTACTATTATAAATATCATGCTTTTTACAGCTGATCAGATGTTAGATAATGAGAGTTTCCGTTGAATAAAGGCATTCTGGTTTGAATCATTATATTGAAGACTCGTTCTTAATAATTTATCTATACCTAAACTATTTAAATACACTATATTTGGCGCAAGTCGGTATTTCGTGCACGATCGGAGGCTGGTGGTCTGACTAGTCGGGTTGTGCCGGGACGCGAGTGAATCACCAACGTGGTAAAGACATTTTTTCACTTCTCATCTTTCCGTCGCTGATCGGGTAAGTTCCGCCATTTTATTTTCTCGAAATGGATTTCGTAGTAAAGCCATCTTCCTTCAATCCCCAACTGGATGAAAATGCTGCGACCCGCTGGTCTGCATGGGTTGGTGAGTTTGAGGTTTTTGTTGTAGCTGCGGACGTGACTAATGACTTGAGAAAACGGGCGTTACTCCTCAATTCTGCGGGAGGTGAGGTACAGGAGATTTTTCGTAATTTACCAGATATTGGTCCGTCTTACGAAGATGCAAAAACTGCATTAACTGAATATTTCACTCCCAGGAAGAATGTTCTATTCGAAATTTATAAATTCCGTAAGACTGAGCAAGACCCATCTGAGTCCATTAAAGAATTTTACGTGAGATTGCGGAAAATGGCTCATTCTTGTGATTTTAATGATATGAATTTTGAAATACGTATTCAAATTCTTATGGGTACCTCTTCAGATAAATTGCGCAAAGAGATGTTAAAGAGAGGCGACACAATGTCTCTCGATGATATTCTCAGATTTGGGCAGAGTGAAGAGGTTGTCAGAGTACAAATTGGGTCCTTTGCCAATAATTCCCACGAGTTAGTTCACAAATTGGAAAAACAAACTGCTACCTGTTTTTGCTGTGGTGGTCGTTGGCCTCACAAGAAGGGTGAAAATTGTCCAGCTAAAGGAAAACAATGTGCTACTTGTGGAGTTAAAGGCCATTTCCCAAAATCAAAGTACTGCTCTAGCTCGTTGAAAAGTAATGGAGCTATTCCTAAGAGTAAGAAACAGCATTCAATTAATCAAACGAAGTATACCAATAGTGATTCTGAGCGGGATTCTGATGTTTCTCTAAATTTAATTGGACTGGCTAAATCTAAAGGACTCCCTGTAACTAAAGTAAAGATTCTTGGAAGAAATATTGAATTTATTGTCGATACTGGAAGTAGTGTAAACATTATTTCAGAATCTATATATTCATCTTTAATTGGTGCACCATCTCTGAAGGAGACAGCTTGTGCTTTACGTGCCTATCAAAACAAGCAAGTAAATTCATTGGGAGAATTCATTGGAACTTTTCGGTTCAAGAATAGGAGTACAACGGGAAAAGTGGTAGTTGTGAAGGAAGGAGACTCGTTGCTAAGTTGTGATACAGCAAAAGAATTGGGAATTGTAGCTTTAGTTCTGACAATCAATGATGCAACTTCGCCTTCCAACGCCCATGATCGCCCAATACTTCCTGCCAATAAATTCAAACTCAAATATCCCAAGGTATTTGATGGCATTGGTAAATTGAAGAATTTTCAAGTAAAGTTACATATAAATGAGGCAGTTTCTCCAATAGCTGTAGCTTTCAGGAGGACTCCATTTCACCTTCGAGGAAAATTGGAGAGTGAGATCAATAAACTATTGGCAGATGATATTATAGAGAAAACGGTGGGACCCACAACTTGGGTTTCCCCTGCTATAATTGTTCCAAAAAAAGGGGGTGCTGTGAGGCTCTGTGTAGACATGAGGAATGCGAATAAGGCCATTCAACGAGAGCGCCACCCCACTCCAACATTTACAGAAATTGCAACTTTAATTAATGGATCAACTACATTTTCAAAATTGGACTTAAATAAGGGATTTCATCAGTTGGAATTACATCCTAATTCTCGTCACATTACAGCGTTTTCGACTCATTTAGGTATTTTCAATTATAAACGTTTAAACTTTGGAGTAACTTCAGCACCTGAGATATTCCACAAAACTATAAATCAAATTATATCTGATATTCCCAACTGTGTCAATGTCAGTGATGACATTTTGATTTATACCGATTCTATGAAGGAACATGATTTAGTGGTGGATAAAGTTTTAAAGCGATTGAATGATGTTGGATTGACACTGAACGAAGAAAAATGCTTGTTTCGTCAAGCTAATGTTCCTTATCTAGGATTTATCCTTTCTAAAGACGGAATCAGTCCTGATCCAGCGAAGCTACGGGCAATTTTGGATTTGGTTCCGCCTACTGATGTTCAAGAAACAAGAAGCTTACTAGGCATGGTGAATTTCCTAATGCGGTTTTTGCCAGATTTAGCTAGTAGCACTAAACATTTGCGGGAGCTAATAAAAAAAGATTCGAAGTGGAAGTGGACAGGTGTGGAGCAGAGAAGCTTTGATGAATTAAAGAAGAAAGTTAGTAATGCTATAAACAATAAATATTATGATATCCGGAAGGAACTCCATTTATATACAGATGCCGGTCCTGACGGACTCGCAGCTATATTGGCCCAACCTGGTACAAATGAAGCAAACATAATATCCTGTGCCAGTGTGAGTCTGTCTGATGTCCAGAAAAGATATTCACAAATTGAGCGGGAGATGTTGGCAGTTTCTTGGAGTGTAGGACATTTTCATGATTTTTTGGCAGGGGCAAGATTTATTGTCCATACAGACCACAAACCCCTGGTGTCCCTCCTCTCTCGAACTAGTCCATCTTCGTCACCTCGTCTTGAGAGATTGCTTTTCAAGCTGATGGGTTATGATTTTTCGGTTGTCCACATACCTGGCAAAGAAAACCCATCGGACTATATGTCACGACATCCTTGTAAACGCAAGATGTATGCTTCCGAAGAAGATTTCATCAATCTCGTGACTGATGCTACATTACCATCAGCAATATCTCGTGAGTGTTTGGCTGAAGCAACTCTTAAAGATACACTACTTCGTCTAGTTATCAAAGCCATAGGATCCGGGGATTGGTCTAACCCAGCTATTAGCAATTTCAAAACTGTGAAAGGAGAGCTTGCTGTAACCACGGATAAAATTGTTCTTCGTGGGAGTCGCCTTGTTATACCATCAAGTTTACAATCGACTGTTGTTGCTCTAGCTCATCGTGGCCATTTAGGTATGACAAAGTCAAAAGAGTTACTTCGGAGCAAGGTATGGTTTCCAGCGATGAATAGTTTAGTGGAAAAGGCAGTTAAGAGTTGTACTCCTTGTCTAGCTAATGATAACAAGATCAGAAGAGATCCTATTCGACCTTCACCTACTCCTTCAGGTCCGTGGGAAGCCCTTTCAATTGATTTTGCGGGACCTTTCCCAAATGGCAAATATGTTTTGGTGATAATCGACGACTTTAGTAGGTATCCTGTTGCTGAAGTTATCACTTCTCTAAAAACGGAGTATGTTACGAAATGTTTGTTCAAGATTTTCTCACTATTCGGGATACCCCATTCACTGCGGTCGGATAATGGTCCACCATTCAATGGGAAACCTTTTGAAGAATTTTGTTCATCTTTGAGAATTAAACACCACCGAGTGACTAGTAACTGGCCCGAGGCCAATGGTCGTGTGGAATGCTTCATGTCAAGTTTGAACAAAACCATCAGAACCTCTGTTGCTGAACAAAGGAACTGGGAGGATGTATTACCGGAGTTTTTGCTCCAATACCGTGCAACTCCTCACTGCTCTACAAGAATATCTCCAGCTCGAGCCCTCTTACGAAACAATTTTCGAACATTTCTACCACAGATCTTGTCTGACGTCTATGAAGAGGAAATTGACGAAAATTTAAGAGCTAATGACGCTGTGAGTAAGGACAAGATGAAGCAGTATGCGGATTCCAGAAGGAATACCAAGCCTCATGATCTACAGGAAGGAGATACTGTTCTTGTAAAACAGAAGAAGATTAATAAATATTCCTCTGTGTATGACACAAATCCATTGGAAGTGACAAGCGTAGAAGGTACTAAAATAACAGCAGCTGGCGAGGGAAGAGTTGTGACAAGAAATTCATCTTTCTTCAAAAAAGTGCCACAAGAATCGAAGGATTCGTCACTTCCAGAACTTCAGGATGGAGAGCCACACGTATCTGCAAGTTGTGACCCATCTATTCCCGGAGATTCAGACACTGGGACCGTCACAAGAAGTGGGAGACGAGTTAGGCCACCGTCGAAGTATAAGGACTTTGTTGTGGGGAAGAATTAATGACAGTTAGGGAAGGGATGTAGTGTCTTACTTCACTACTATTATAAATATCATGCTTTTTACAGCTGATCAGATGTTAGATAATGAGAGTTTCCGTTGAATAAAGGCATTCTGGTTTGAATCATTATATTGAAGACTCGTTCTTAATAATTTATCTATACCTAAACTATTTAAATACACTATAGTACCCTACCTGAAGAAACTAGTTTATTTTTTAAAATGTTTTTAATGTTTTTTTCAAAACCTGTATGACCTGAAACGTATATCGCTAATACAATAATTGCATTGTCTTCAAGATCCACTCCGCCCTCGAATCATTAATGAATTACAATCTACTACTAAAAAAAATTGCATTGTTTTCATTGATATTGTTATTTCATCCTTAAGTTTTAGGGTTTTTCTTTTTTGGGGGGATTTGGGGGTTTTTCGAGGTTGGCTCAGGGGGTTTTGGTAGCCGCTTGTTGGCAACACTGTATGCGTCCCTCTCAGCAACGTATGATCTACCCAAGTTGGCCGACAGACGTTTCATGGCTGATGTGGTTTTTTTTTCATAAACTAGTAAATGGGAGCCTCCAGTGCCCCTCGCTGCTTGCTGGGGTAAATCTAAATGTACCAAGCTACACCGCCCGACATAGCCCATTGTTTTATGTCCTATTTACGGCATGTAATGATCAAAGGAACCGTCCCATGCACCGTATACCAGGTACGGTTAATGCTTTCGTCCACCTCGTCGAATTTGATTTTAACACAGAATGTGTTTTTGCGATGACCTACCGAAAAAAAATCGTCACGAAAAAGCGACAGAAAAAACCGTTACGCGCCTTTTATAATGATTTTCACGTGCAACCAAGCCGTTGGTAAGGAAATAGAACTCCCGCAGTGTTCATTGCACAGAAATTGTTCACCATTCGTTGGAAAGCTCTCAATTTATATAGTATTTTTCTTGTAGTTACATATTTATTTATATAACATTTATAGGGTTTTAGACCAAATTAAATGTCTAACAATTATTTATTTTATTATTGCCAAAGACTCCACATTTATTATTGTTGTTTTTTATTTAACGGATGACTAGCATCGCAAAAACACATTCTGTGTTCCTATGATTTCATACAGAGTATGGAAAAAGAAATAAACCGGGGGGTGCAGGGGGGCGGAGCCCCCCGCCGAGGCGCAAAGCGCCGAGTTTTCTTTGATGGTCTACCGCGTCTGAGGTGCAGTTTGAAGACTTACTTTTAGCCCTAACGTCCATGCTTTTGGTTTATTATTTTCAATAATAAGCCTTTGGAATCGAGCAAGAAAAAAAAAATTTTAACCCCCCCTCAAAATTTGATGTTTTACGTTTCAAGGTACGTAGAATCCGAAAATCGAATAAAAAATTTTCCGTCCGTCCGCCGTACGCCGTACGCGGCACTTTTCTTAGCAACACTAGACCGATTTGGTTCAAATTTGGTATATGGGCTCCATTTGGGGTCTAGTTGTGCCGCGAAGCTTTTGGTTGGTGTAGGTCACTTCTAAGGGGTGAAAATTAAGGGTTGAAATTTTCAAGAGTGCCCTAGCTCGAAAACTCTCGAAATAAAGGTATCGTTTTTTCACCAATTTTAAATAGTACAGAATTTTTAAAAATTTTTGAGACCACCCGGAGCTCTGTAGGACAAACCGTTCGGTCCCTACGAGTATTTGAAGGTTTTCCTTCGATAAAACAGAATCATGAGTGTGAATCGCAAAAGAGGTCTAATCGCCGTTCAAATTTTATCTGACTAAAATGCGATCGCTGTTCATTTCTTCGATTTGTATACAGTTTTGTCTTCTGCGTAACCAGTAATCAAATTTCCATATCAAGCTTTCTATTTTTCGAATCGAGTGTGAAGCGTTTAGTTCTTTCTAATAAACTTGATTGTGAAGGTGTGAAGCCATTATAGTGTGGTAGGTAGTACCTTCCAATAGTTGGTAGGTAAAACAATGTTTGTAGGTAAAAAACGCTGCAAATCATTGCTCGCTGATCAGATCACTGATCAGCTGAGTGAGCTCCAAAGCCATTTTCAATCCTATTGAATGGAGGTGCTCTTCCAGGCGTCTCCAGCATTCGAGGAGATCTTCTTCACTCCTCACATCACTGATCAGCTGAGTGAGCTCCGAAGCCATTTTCAATCCTATTGAACGCAGGAGCTGAAATTTGAGAGGGAAGGTCAAGGGAGAATACAGATGGTGGTAGGTGCTATTGATGGAGAACCAGTGATCTATACAGAAGGATGATCTATACAGAAAATAATAAACCTTTGAGCAATGATTTGCAGCGTTTTTTTTCTGGGTTTATTTCTGATTTTCATTTTCATTTTGGTTTATTATTTTCAATAATAAGCCTTCGGAATCGAGCAAGAAAAAAAATTTTAACCCCCCCTCAAAATTTGATGTTTTACGATTCAAGGTACGTAGAATACGACATCGAATAAAAAAGTTTCCGTCCGTCCGCCGTCCGCCGTACGCGACACTTTTCTTAGCAACACTGGACCGATTTGGTTCAAATTTGGTATATGGGCTCCATTTGGGGTCTAGTTGTGCCGCGAAGCTTTTGGTTGATGTCAGTCACTTCTAAGGGGTGAAAATTAAGGGTCGAAATTTTCAAGAGTGCCCTAGCTCGAAAACTCTCGAAATAAAGGTATCGTTTTTTCACCAATTTTAAATAGTATTGAAATTTTAAAAATTTTTGAGACCACCCGGAGCTCTGTAGGACAAACCGTTCGGTCCCTACGAGTACTTGGTGGTTTTCCTTCGATAAAACAGAATCATGAGTGTGAATCGCAAAAGAGGTCTAATCCCCGTTGAAATTTTACCTGACTAAAATGCGATCGCCGTTCATTTCTTCGATTTGTATACAGTTTTGCCTTCTGCATAACCAGTAATCAAATTTCCATATGAAGCTTTCTATTTTTCGAATCGAGTGTGAAGCGTTCTTTCTAATAAACTTGATTGTGAAGGTGTGAAGCAGTCTGGTGTGGTAGGTAGTACCTACCAATAGTTGGTAGGTGAAAAAAATGTTGGTAGGTAAAAAACGCTGCAAATCATTGCTCAAAGGTTTATTATTTTCTGTTTAGATCACCCTTCTGTATAGATCACTGGTTCTCCATCAATAGCACCTACCACCATCTGCATTCTCCCTTGACCTTCCCTCTCATATTTCAGCTTCCTGCGTTCAATAGGATTGAAAATAGCTTCGGAGCTCACTCAGCTGATCAGTGCTCTTCCAGGCGTCTCGAGCATTCGAGAAGATCTTCACTCTTCAAATCACTGATCAGCTGAGTGAGCTCCGAAGCCATTTTCAATCCTATTGAACGCAGGAAGCTGAAATTTGAGAGGGAAGGTCAAGGGAGAATACAGATGGTGGTAGGTGCTATTGATGGAGAACCAGTGAGCTATACTGAAGGGTGATCTATATAGAAATAATAAACCTTTGTGCAATGATTTGCAGCGTTTTTATCTAGGTATGTAGTATACCTTTCCAATCATATTTAAGTAACTTAATGTTAATTTTCAATCTACCAACTCATATTGTTTTGTTGGACATCAACTTTTGTAATTGGCGCGTAAGCCGTACCTAATCAAATAAATAGAGCCCTTATGCCAAATTTAATCGAAATCGGCCCTTGAGAACTCGATGGTTGGGAAATCGGTTGAACCTTTGGAGTCGATCAAGAACACAATTTTTTTAACCCTCCCTCAAAATTTTTCGGTTTACATTTCAAGGTCCGTAGAATCGGAAAATCGAATAGCAATTTTCCAGTCCGTCCATCGTAAGCCGTACGCGGTACTTTCCTTGATTACCTTGGACCGATTTAGATGAAATTTGGTATGTTTGTGGTAGGGAGGTAGTATCAATGGTTGGTAGATGGTGATAATGGCAAAGCCGTGTTCTTTGTTGACGAGTGATCTATATAGAATTCTACGTACCTTGAAAAGTAAACCAACAAATTTTGACGGTTGGGGGGGGGGGGGGGGAGTTACCCTTTTTTTCTTGGTTGATTCCAAAGTTTCGGTATTGAAAATAGTAGACCAAAATAATTTCCAAATGAATCGTAGCAGGGACAAGTAAGAGGAACCAGTCCTATTGTATTGTAAATCTAGATAGCTTAGTAGGATAAATTTGAGCGCAACAATAAATTGAATTCCAGGTTTCCCCGTATCAGACTGTGGACTGTGCAGACATTGTTCATAGTTGCATTGGTTGGAGCCCATTCATTTACTAGTAGGTGGGTTCGCACTACACGGATGTTTGCACTACACGGGGGCTACACTTCCCGGAGGAGTAACTAATGGACTTGTAAATGAGTTGAGCTACAAATCACGCAGGATTTCCCCCCAACTCTTAAGAGGAATTAATTTCCTTCTCGTAGGTAGCTTCACTCGTGGTTCACAAATTTGTGTACACCTAGGAGGAATTCCTGCTTGAATGTTCCAGAGATAACGAAATGCAGAATCGGCCAGACTGAACCTTGTTTGTTTGAGTGGGCTTGATTCTAACTTATCAGTATGAACTAGACCCCAATTTCGTTGTTTGAGATAGGCCCCGAATTCTCATCACGGGTTGGATCTTTAAGTGAGCTAACCCCCAACTTAACTTATGGGCTAGACCCAACTTCTCGTCAAGAGATTCTAATTGCTTCCGAGTCTACCAAGGTAGCGAAAGTATTGTTTTGACTTTTCAAGGTTGAAAAAAAAAAAATGTTCTCCAAAATCAAAATTTCCACTCGCGTTTCACGTTTCAGGCCATCCTGAAAATTTTGCTTCCGTGTTTGTCTGTCTGTCTGTGAGTCTGTAACGGGCTAAACTGTAAGAAGTTATTGTGTAGTTTCGAAGAAATTTTCCCGGATTGTGCGGGTTGGCGTGTAGATGGTAACCTATGAGAATCATCACCTCCGGGCTGATAATAGCTGCTGCGCAGATGAATCCTTATTTCAGCCATAACTTCTTCATTCTCCACCCAATTTCTATACGAGTTATGTGCCACACCAACTTGGCATACCTTTTTGCTTCCTCACTACCGAAGGTAGGAAAGCTTTGTATTCGTGAAAGAAGTGAAAAAAAAAAAATGTCCTCCAAAATCAAAATTTCCACTTGCTTTTTGCGTTTTAGAGCTTCCCGAACAATTTTGGTTCCGTGTCTGTCTGTCTGTCTGTCTGTCTGTCTGTCGGTCTGTCGGTCTGTCTGTCTGTCTGTGGTTAATCCTTGTCCCGGGCAAAACTATACTAACCTGTGGTCCGATTTTGATGAAATTTTCAGGGATTGTGCGGGTTAGGTCCTAGACGGTCCCCTATAAATTTCAGCACCTTCGGATCAGCTGAGTGAGCTCCAAGGCCATTTTCTCTCCTGTTGAACGCAGGAAGCTGAAATTTGAGAGGCAGGGTCAATGGAGAATGCTGAAGGTGCCTGAGTGGTCACTGATCAGCTGAGTGAGCTCCAAGGCCATTTCCTCTCCTGTTTTTCGCCAACTGATTCTATACGTCCATGTTACAATGAGTGAGGAAGCTATACTGCCCACCCAACTTGGCAGACGTTTTTTTCATGTGTTTGTGGTGAACAGATGAGAATGTTCCATGTTTTCCACTTTCACCTGTCAGGGCTTAATCGTATCCAACCGAAACCGATCCAATTATCGGCTTCCTACTTCAGTAGTATTTCGTCAAGTAGGAGTGAATGATAAATATGAACCGCTGTGCAGTAAATATCGCCGAAAAACACATACATGACAATGAAGTCATATTACATATAAAGTCATTGTAACAAGGCTTTAGGTACTTCCAAGTTTCGATGAAATTCAGTGATATACCTGAATAATTTTGGTTTCATGTCTAACTATAAACATGAATTTTGGTGTATTATTTTCAGTAATGGATCTTTGGAATCGACCAAGAATTTTTTTTAACCCCTCCTCAAAATTTGTTGATTTACGTTTCAAGGTACTTAGAATCCGAAAATCGAATAAAACATTTTCCTTCCATACGCCGTACGCGGCTCTTTTCCTCAGTTACCATGGACCGATTTTGATGAAATTTGGTTTATGGGCTCCATTTGGGATCTAGTTGTGTCGTGAAGCTCTTGGTTGAAGTCAGTCACTTCTAAGGGGTGAAAATCGAGGGTTGAAATGCTCAATAGTGCTCTTTGCTCCAAAATTCACGAAATAAAGGTATCGTTTTGGTTTATTATTTTCAATAATAAGCCTTTGGAATCGAGCAAGAAAAAAAAATTTTAACCCCCCCTCAAAATTTGATGTTTTACGTTTCAAGGTACGTAGAATCCGAAAATCGAATAAAAAAATTTCCGTCCGTCCGCCGTACGCCGTACGCCGTACACCGTACGCCGTACGCCGTACGCGGCACTTTTCTTAGTTACCATGGACCGATTTCGATGAAATTTGGTATATGGGCTCCATTTGGGGTCTAGTTGTGCCGCGAAGCTTTTGGTTGATGTAGGTCACTTCTAAGGGGTGAAAATTGAAGGTTGAAATTTTCAAGAGTGCCCTAGCTCGAAAACTCTCGAAATAAAGGTATCGTTTTCTCACTAATTTTAAATAGTACTGAATTTAAAAAAATTTTTGAGACCACCCGGAGCTCTGTAGGGCAAACCGTTCAGTCCCTACGAGTACTTGAAGGTTTTCCTTCGATAAAACAGAATAATGAGTGTGAATCGCAAAAGAGGTCTAATCTCCGTTGAAATTTTTTCTGACTAAAATGCGATCGCTGTTCATTTCTTCGATTTGTATACAGTTTTGCCTTCTGCGTAACCAGTAATCAAATTTCCATAATCAAAAGTCAATGGAGAATACTGAAGGCGCCTGAGTGGTCACTGATCAGCTGAGTGAGCTCCAAGGCCATTTCCTCTCCTGTTGAACGCAGGAACCTGAAATTTGAGAGGGCGGGTCAATTGAGAATGCTGAAGGCGCCTGAGTGGTCACTGATCAGCTGAGTGAGCTCCAAGGCCATTTCCTCTCCTGTTGAACGCAGGAAGCTGAAATTTTAGAGGGCGGGTCAATGGAGAATGCTGAAGGTGCCTGAGTGGTCACTGATCAGCTGAGTGAGCGCCAAGGCCATTTCCTCTCCTGTTGAACGCAGGAAGCTGAAATTTTAGAGGGCGGGTCAATGGAGAATGCTGATGGCGCCTGAGTGGTCACTGATCAGCTGAGTGCGCTCCAAGGCCATTTCCTCTCCTGTTGAACGCAGGAAGCTGAAATTTTAGAGGGCGGGTCAATGGAGAATGCTGAAGGTGCCTGAGTGGTCACTGATCAGCTGAGTGAGCTCCAAGGCCATTTCCTCTCCTGTTGAACGCAGGAAGCTGAAATTTAAGAGGGCGGGTCAATGGAGAATGCTGATGGCGCCTGAGTGGTCACTGATCAGCTGAGTGAGCTCCAATGCCATTTCTTCTCCTGTTGGACGCAGGAACCTGAAATTTGAGAGAACGGGTCAATGGAGAATGCTGAAGGCGCCTGAGTGGTCACTGATCAGTTGGGTGAGCTCCAAGGCCATTTCCTCTCCTGTTGAACGCAGGAAGCTGAAATTTTAGAGGCAGGGTCAAAGGAGAATGCTGATGGCGCCTGAGTGGTCACTGATCAGCTGAGTGAGCTCCAAGCCCATTTCCTCTCCTGTTGAACGCAGGAACGTGAAATTTGAGAGGGCGGGTCAATTGAGAATGCTGAAGGTGCCTGAGTGGTCACTGATCAGCTGAGTGAGCTCCAAGGCCATTTTCTCTCCTGTTGAACGCAGGAACCTGAAATTTGAGAGGCAGGGTCAATGGAGATTGCTGAAGGCGCCTGAGTGGTAACTGATCAGCTGAGTGAGCTCCAAGGCCATTTCCTCTCCTGTTGGACGCAGGAACCTGAAATTTGAGAGGGCGGGTCAATGGAGAATGCTGAAGGCGCATGAGTGGTCACTGATCAGCTGAGTGAGCTCCAAGGCCATTTTCTCTTCTGTTGAACGCAGGAAGCTGAAATTTGAGAGGGCGGGTCAATGGAGAATACAGATGGTGGTAGGTGCTATTGATGGAGAACCAGTGATCTATACAGAAGGGTGATCTATACAGAAAATAATAAACCTTTGAGCAATGATTTGCAGCGTTTTTCACTAATTTCAAGTAGTATTGAATTTTTAGAATTTTTGAGACCACCTAGAGCTCTTTAGGACAAACCGTTCGCTTCCTACGAGCAATTATTGGTCGGAATTATGTTAAATCATAAAAAAGAGTGTGAATCGTTTTTTTTTTATTTGAGCGCATTCGACCACGCAGGGTCATGGGCGCTAAACGGAACATAATAAAATATCTATGTACTATAAATCACAATTTCTTCATATTTCGTAGAAAATAGACAGTGACTTCAAGGCGATGAAGAGGTCATCTAGGGTTTTGGAGTTGTTGTCCAATAGTTGCTTGATGTTTCTTGGAATAGTCGAATGAGAGAGGAACACTGGACATTCGACGAGCAGATGATAGACCGTCAATGTGCATCGGCATGAATTGCAAACAGGTGGAGGTGGTCGTGGTTGTGATGGCCGATGTCGTATGGCCGATCCGCAGTCTTGTTAGGACGATTTCTTCTCGACGATAGTGTTGAAATGATCCATCTGGGAGTTTCTTTGTTCGACTCGAGGATGACCAAGGTCGAACATCTTTTTTATCTTGCCATAGATTTTGATTGTCCATACGACTCCACACTGTTTGCCATTCAGCCCACACTGTTGTCTTGGAGTGTAATCTCAACGAATATATATTTGTGAGGAAACTGGTTCATTAGTAGCAAATTTAGCGGCTCGATCTGCCATCTCATTCCCAGCTAGTATGCCATAATGTCCAGGAGTCCAGAAAACGAGTGTGAATCGCAATAGAGGACTAATCTCCGTTCAAATTTCAGCTGACCAAAATGCGATAGTTGTTCGTTTCTTCCAGTTGTATCTAGTTTTACGTCCTTAGCAACCAGCAATCAAATTTCCTAATAATTAGGGCAACCTTGTAGGGCAATCCCTGTTTCTTCGAACTGAATGCGAAGCGTTTATTTTTCCAAATAAACTTTATTGTTAAGTATGTATGTGGTAGGTATTTGAATGAATTTTGGAGAACATTTTTTTAAACATTTAAAAGTAAAATGAATGCTTCCGCTCGGAAGCAATAAGAGCGTAACTGAACTGGTGTAATTCTATTATAATTAATGAAATTGTCTGAACTCGCAATTTGCGATGAAAAGTAAATGAAAACCTAATAAGTAAATTAAATTTCCTGAAGTTCGTAATTTCAGGTTGGGGCCCTGTTGATGAAGTTGATGATGGTAATGGTGAAAGGGGGGCATTGATGAGTGTTGAACAATGCGGAAATTGCTTATTATAGATCGCCCTTTCCGGGTTTCTGTAATGAAGTTGCTGCCCGGGATTATTTCATCGCGATTTGCCCTCAGCTTGTGCCCACTGGAATAATTTTAAATTACTCGCAGTTGATGAGGGGTGATGATGCCTTAAACTTGGATAAACAGTAATGGAAAGTAGAGAGAGAGTCGGGGAGTAAAGAGCGATTTTACAATAGTTTGTTGTCAGATCAGGCGATTGAAGGTTGACGCGTCGTCGGATGACGAGGTATCGTCAGATGATAGACTGCTGAGAGGGGGAATGTTTGGAATCTGGACGTCCTAGTTCAAATCTTGGGAAGGTCGGTGTGTCCTTTGGTACTTGATCGCCCTTAACCACGATTCGCTTACAAAACTCCCTAGCTAAATCCGTTCTTTATTGGACAATTTGTGTTGATAACTATACCAGTGAGGATTAACTGAAATATCGAGAATCTACCAAGCATATTGCAGCATTCAAATAAATATTAATACGTTTTTGCCTCCACTATCCTATTTTTGGTAGGATCTCTTCCCTTTTCTATTTGTCCCTGAAACGTTGGTTCCCCCTCTCCTCACCTTTTGTCCTCAAGCTCAATCAGTTCCTCATTTCAGTTCATCTTCGGCCATTGTGGTATATGTTATTCCCAAGAAACTGCAAGTGTGACCTGACCACAGTACTTATGTTCTGTTCACAGCCACCGAATCAGACGTATTTTCCCTTTTTAGGACGTACCACAGTAAGACTTGGGCGTCCTTATGCGATCGATCTGGGGTGGAGGAGGACAATACTCAACAGAAAATAAATTAACCACACAGTAATCCGTTTTAGACCATTCTGAATCAAAATCCGCGGAAAAAACCATAGGTGTATGTCTGTGTGTGTGACAAAATCTTGTGTCGTCTGCACAGGCCTTAGTTCTCAACCGATTTTCCTGGTTCTTTTTTGTTCGATGAGGGATCTATCTAGTTGTGCACTACGTCGCTGGAATTTCGAAATTTGCCTTTTAAGGGGGGAAAAGGGGGGTTAAAGCTTTAAAAACGTGCGTTTGCGGGCATAATCTTGTAAATTCTGCCCAGGCCTCAATTTCCAACCGATTTGCGTGTTTTTTTTCGTTTGACTCAAATAACTTCCGAGTTGTACATGATTTCACCAGAGTATCGAAATTCGCTAGGGGAGGGGTTGGCTGGGGGGGATAATATTCACAAAGTATCCGATTTTTCAATATTTAGGTTCCTTTACTGCTTACTAATTGTACCCAAGCTTTGAAATTTTGGAAAATTCCTCATTATATCTCAAAATTCTCATTATACACCACACCATAAACCGCATATTGTTTTTTCATCAATTTAACATAGTTGATGAACGCGGAGCCCTGTAGGACAAACTGTTCGTTCCCTACGAGAATTTAGGGGTTGAACTTACGATAAATCAGAAACACGAGTGTGAATCGCAAAAGAGGCCTAATCTTCATTCAAATTTTAGCTGACCAAAATGCGATCGATGTTTTTCTTAAAGTTGGTTGATGGTAACAGTGGCGAAGCCGTGCTCTTTGCAGACGAGTGATCTATATAGAAAAATAATAAACCTTTGTGTAATAATTTGCAGCGTTTTTTGTTCTATTCTCAAACCCAAGTTCTTTCTACTTTTGACAGTTGTAGTTCCGCGTGAAAAAGAATGTACCATTTCTCAATTTCAAGTTCCATTTTCGGACCTCGTCGGTGTGCGACCACAAAAAGGAACAACAAACCCCCAAGAAGCTACCGAGCATTAGCATTTATGAAGAAGAAACAAGATGTGAGTAACGGAAACCCCTAGCAGCTCCCACCATAACTCACATGGAATACACATTTAATGCTGGCAAAAAAACAAGCTACACTCATTAGCTCTCCTGCTAATGGCACATCTCAAGGTCATTTATCATCACTTTAATAAAATATTAACCAGAGAGACCCCTAGCTAGCAAATTCCGCTGCTTCCAGTTACAGCAATCTCATTGCCGCGCTGTGTTTCCGAGTTTCTACTTCCGTTTTCATCAAAACTACACCAGTTTTTTGTCACGTCCCCTGAAATGCATGCATTACTAAACAACATGTTTTGTGTACAAATTTCGTGCAAATATCCCGACGTATTTTGTACATTGTTTGGATTAGCATCGAATGGAATATGAACTCCTTTTTAAAAACCTTCCCCTACACTAGAGAATCCAAAATGCATGGTCATACAAATGGTCTGGAAATTATGAATATTCCTCACTACTGACGGTAGGAAAGCTTGTGAGGCAGGCGTGTCGGCGTCATTTACCTATGCCAATGAGGTGTCAATTAGCCGAAATAGCCAATGTGCTCCAGCCTTGCTCATATGTGATAAGTAAAAAACTCTGCACATAGCCTGTTAGATGGCTGTGATTGTCGTAAAGGGCAATATGGCTTGAGCAGCACTTCACCCTAGATTAATGAAATTATCTTTCTGATATCTTGGTGGTACCACCAGGAGGAGCCTTCATTATGTCTCGGTGTCTATGGCTCTGGAGAGGTTTTTACAATTTTTATTAAGCATTTATTCAAACAATTTAAAATAATATTACATAAAAGAAATAATTACAAATAATGCTACGACTCGTAATGAGTAATCAAACTCATTAAGGACCTATGCACTTTTGAAAAAAAAAGAAAAAACGCTGCAAATAATTGCTCAAAGGTTTATTATTTTCTGTATAGATCACCCTTCTGTATAGATCACTGGTACTCCATCAATAGCACCTACCACCATCTGTATTCTCCCTTGACCTTCCCTCTCAAATTTCAGCTTCCTGCGTTCAATAGGATTGAAAATGGCTTCGGAGCTCACTCAGCTGATCTGTGATCTGAAGAGTGAAGAAGATCTCCTCGAATGCTGGAGACGCCTGGAAGAGCACTTCCATTCAATAGGATTAAAAATGGCTTTGGAGCTCACTCAGCTGATCAGTGATCTGAAGAGTGAAGAAGATCTCCTCGAATGCTGGAGACACCTGGAAGAGCACTTCCATTCAATAGGATTGAAAATGGCTTCGGAGCTCACTCAGCTGATCAGTGATCTGAAGAGTGAAGAAGATCTCCTCGAATGCTGGAGACGCCTGGAAGAGCACTTCCATTCAATAGGATTGAAAATGGCTTCGGAGCTTACTCAGCTGATTAGTGATCTGAAGAGTGAAGAAGATCTCCTCGAATGCTGGAGACGCCTGGAAGAGCACTTCCATTCAATAGGATTAAAAATGGCTTCGGAGCTCACTCAGCTGAACAGTGATCTGAGGAGTGAAGAAGATCTCCTCGAATGCTGGAGACGCCTGGAAGAGCACTTCCATTCAATAGGATTGAAAATGGCTTCGGAGCTAACTCAGCTGATCAGTGATCTGAAGAGTGAAGAAGCCTTTGAGCAATGATTTGCAGCGTTTTTTACCCACCAACATTTTTTTTACCTACCAGCTAGGTACTACCTACCACACCATACTGGCTTCACACCTTCACAATCAAGTTTATTAGAAAGAACTAAACGCTTCACACTCGATTGGAAAAATAAAAAGCTTCATATGGAAATTTGATTACTGGTTACGCAGAAGGCAAAACTGTATACAAATCGAAGAAATGAACAGCGATCGCATTTTAGTCCGATAAAATTTGAATGGAGATTAGACCTCTTTTGCGATTCACACTCATGATTCGGTTTGTCCTAAAGAGCTCCGGGTGGTCTCAAAAATTTTTAAAAATTCAATACTATTTAAAATTGGTGAAAAAACGATACCTTTATTTCGAGAGTTTTCGAGCTAGGGCACTCTTGAAAATTTCAACCCTTAATTTTCACCCCTTAGAAGTGACCTACATCAACCAAAAGCTTCGCGGCACAACTAGACCCCAAATGGAGCCCGTATACCAAATTTGAACCAAATCGGTCCAGTGTTGCTAAGAAAAGTGCCGCGTACGGCGGACGGACGGAAATTTTTTTATTCGATTTTCGTATTCTACGTACCTTGAAACGTAAAACATCAAATTTTGAGGGGGGGTTAAAAATTTTTTTCTCTTGCTCGATTCCAAAGGCTTATTATTGAAAATAATAAACCAAAAAATTGACTGAAATACCCCATTGTTAAGGAAGGTCTGAAACGTAAAACGCGAGCGGAAATTCCGATTTTGGGTGAATTTTTTTTTCAACCTTGGAAAATGAAAAAAGAAGCTTCCGCTACCTTGATAGACTCGGAGGCAAAATTATCTGCCTACCTATTTTGTGCTCATTCTGGGTTTCTGTAGGGTAATACTATCTCCAGATCTTGTGAGGTTCTGAACTCTAAACATTTTTCCCATCAGGAAAATTTTGCAGACAAACTTTGTAGTACACTTTTCCGCCAACTCATAAAGGTTCAGCACTAGAAAATTCTCAAAAACTTCGTCCGTTGCATACCTCCTAGGCTTCTTTAATAGTATTTTTATTAATAATTTTTGCTTAATAAATAGTGGTCTTATTTTAGTAATAAAAGTCAAACCCCGCGCAACTATCAGCGGTTACTTGTAGACATCGTTGCTGCCAAAATTCAGAAATATGAATTTGGCATACTATGAGAGGCTGTAGCAGCCTTTAGGCCCCTTGTCAGGGCTGTCAGGCCTCAGGCCCATCAGGTCACTTGTAGTCATCATTGCTGCCAAAATTCAGATATATGAATTTGGCTCACTATTAAAGGGCAACCCTTGCCAACATACAGCGAAGTCACATAAAGGTGATTGGGGCAACGATTACCTCGCGTGGCAGGTCAGCCAAAGATTTTGGTACGAGAGGGTTGTTCTTTGTTCATCCTTCCCAACTTGGGGACAAGGTTTTTTTTTAACGTGATTTATTATTGCAACTGAATATTAAATACAATACATCTAGCAATATTACATAATATGTAATATTGCTAGATGTATTGTATTTAATATTTAATATTTAATATATTTAATGATATTTAATATTTAATGATAAAATTTAATGATATTATCATTTTTACACTTCTTGAGAGCCCGTTTACAGTAAAACCCAGCCCCTTCTCATAACAGTACCTTCAACACTGAGCTATAATTGCACTTTAACAGCACTAACTAAATCCAGTGGTTTTTTTTTCGCTTGAGTCGCCGGAGTTCATCTTCGTTGTCCAAAACGTAGAGCATTTCCAGGTTCTCATGATTGTGGAGGCGTTGTTCGTGCCTCCTTGAGTACCTTGCAATAATTTCGTGGACTGTTTCCAACCTCAAGTCTCGATGAATATCATCGTTCCTCATGCACCAAGGTGCACGCACTATACTTCTCAATATTTTATTTTGGGAGGTTTGGATTTTGTTAATGTTTGATTTTTTGGCACAGCCCCATAACTGAATTCCATAGGTCCAGATAGGGCGAAGGATCTACTTATAAATGAGCAGTTTGTTGTGATTTGATTTTAATTTCCTCTTTTTTATTTTCTATATGTTTTTTCCAGTTTAATTTGGAGTTGAGGGTCATACCCAAATAGTTAACTGCATCCGTATGGGCTATTTTATTTGAATTGATCTCAACATCCATGACTGGAATTGTACCTTCTCGTTGGTGTAAGTCCCGTGTGTACAGTAGATAAAGGACTGGCGCTAAGACACTCCCTTGCGGGACCCCAGCTTTTATTGGCTTCTAGCCAGAGTATTGGTCATCTTGCTTCGTGGGGACAAGGTCCTCCATCCCTCTTATCAGGGGTTGCGATTTCGAACCCTGAAACCAAGCTGCCAGAAGTATTATGACTGCCGATAGCTAGAAGTACTGCTGTAATTACTTTAATGCATTATAATATAGTAATGTGCAATAACATTGATGTGGTGCAATACTTCTCCCAAATATTGTTAATGCGATCGCTCACAAACATTTGAATTCTTTAAAATTGGGAATCCCACTCTCCTATCGCTTTTCTGCTCTTTCTGCACAATTTTGGTCTCGTGTGTGTCGGACTTTCTGCATCGCTTTTTGCAGATGCGCGCGCAAACCTGATTATTGAAACAAATTTTGAGGGTAGTTTGAGGCTGGGACCATGATTGCACATCAATTTCATGATGACCGGTTTTGTAGGATCCATGATGTACGTGAAGAAGCGAAAAATCAACAACATAATCGGGAAGAACTTTCCTATATACTTGCCTAGTTTTGAGGTTTTTCAATTCTGACAAGTATTTTAATGATTCAGTTCTGTCAGAAATTGTTGAAGAACCTGCTTGAATCGAGACATCATAAATACCAAATTATGTTGGTCGTTGGGACGATAAACTTGATTCCCGTATTGAACGTGTGGGTTTTCTCCAAAAAACAATAATTTAACATTGAATGTTTGAATATGTAAATGAAATATTGTATCTTTACGTCGGTGTAAGAGGTCCCACTCATATTGAGAGAGCAAAGTTGCTAAAACACTGACTTATGGGAAATGGAACGGAAAAATGGAACGACCCCCTCACAATATTTGAGGGGAGAAAACGTGGAATAATGAGCCACCAGCCCACGCTCTTCTCGAAACTTTGTCCTCCATTCACGATAGAATCATCCTTAACCCTGGCTTCTCCGTCGAAAAGATTCACAAATGGGCAATTTATTGGAGACTGTCAAAAAAAAAGAGCTTGGTACCTGCCGTATCTGCCGTTTTTTGAAATATTCTTTATGATCGGTTTTGTACTAGGAAAATTAGTGAATTCGAGTGATCTAGCTCAAAGGTAGACACTATGAAGGTTTCTGTATAGTCGTATGACTTTTATATTGCTTTGTGAATGGATGAATCACTTTATTGACAGAGTTCGAGAAAATATATTTTATAGTATGAAGGCAAATCAACATAGACTGAGGGAGAAAGAGTGAGCCGCAGCAAGCGAGGCAAGGCCAGGGGAACTCCGGCCTCACCCGGGCCCACCCACCGTGGTGGCGCCCCCAAACCAAAGTGTCCTCTGTGAGGCACTCTGCACTCCACGAAAGGATGCCACCCCCGGGCGGGACCAAGGCCCCACCAACCTACGATACACCCGCAACTCCAATACCAATAACAAATGTAAATTTAGTCCAAAATGCTGCAAAATATTACTCAAAGGTTTATTGTTTTTCTATATAGATCACTCGTCAGCAAAGAACACGGCTTTGCTATTGTTACCACTAACCAACTTGAAGAAAAACATCGATCGCATTTCGGCCCGCTAACATTTGAACTGAGATTCGGCCTCTTTTGCGATTCACACTCGTGTTTCTGATTTATAGTTAGTCCAACCCTTAAATTTTCGTAGGGAACAAACGGTTTGTCCTACGGGGCACCGCGTGGTCTCAAAAAATTCTATTATATCTTAAATTTATGGAAAAACAATACCTTTAAATAAAAATTTTTTCTTGGTCGATTCCAAAGGTTCGTTATTGAAAATAATAAACCAAAAGTTGCCACAGTACCTAGTATTTTTTTCCAGGTCATCAATAAATAATGGAAAGAGAGAAAAAATGAAGCAGAGTCAAAAAACAAAACATAATTATAATTTGTCTCACATTAATACCTACTTACATTATAATTTTGGTATTTTGAAATGACTATAAAATAGGTAACACTTTTTATTTGTGCATTACAATTAAATTTAAATCTCACACGCTGAAATATAGAAGTTGGTAAAATCAACTCTGAGGGTTAAAAATCTACCTACCTACATTTACTCGTTAATAGCCACAAATGTGTGAAATTAATGAATTTTATAAAAATTCAATGCCTTAAAATGCTATTGAGATCGATATTGAGATCAATCTTGGATAACTAGACAAGTAGGTACACAGTAAAATGCTGCAAATTATTACACAATGGTTTATTATTTCTATATAGATCACTCGTCTGCAAACCCACCAACCATCCAACATGAAGAAAAACATCGATCACATTTCTGTCAGCTAAAATTTGAATGGAGATTAGTCCTCTTTTGCGATTCACACGCGTGTTTCTGATTTATCGTACGTAAAAACCTTAAATTCTCGTAAGGAAAGAAACGGTTTGTCCTACAGAGCTCCGCGTGGTCTCAAAAATTCTAAAACTTCTATAGAATCTTAAATTGAAGGAAAAACAATACCTTTATACCAATTTTTTTAGTTAGGGCGTTTTCAAAATTTCAAAATTGATTTTTGAACCCTTAGAAGTGACCTACATCAACCAAAATTTTCGGGGCACAACTAGACCCCAAATGGAGCCTACATATCAAATTTCATCAAAATCGGTCACTGCTAAGTGGCAAAAGTTCCGCGTACGGCGTACGGCGGACGGACGGCCAAATTTTTATTCGATTTTTGGATTCAACGTACCTTGAAACGTAAACCATCAAATTTTGAGGGGGTGTTAAAAATTTTTTTTTCTTGGTCGATTCCAAAGGTTTATTATTGAAAATGATAAACCAAAATCGAGACATTTTGAAAAACAACCTTTGTTGTAAGAATAGCGGTACATACGAGTATACATGCAGGTACAGGTACAAAATAGTGGTCAAGTAGATTAATAATGAAGAATAAACAGTTAAATATTCGATTAAATATTTCCTTGGCCTCAGTTATAATCTATAACAGGAATTATCACAAATTGTACAAGCAAGTACTCTGAATATTAAATATTCAAATTTTGTAGATTCCTCCGCTGACCAGCTCACAATGGCTTTTAACTATAATTCTAAGGCATTCTACCTTTGGTCAAAAATTTCTTGTACTGTTGCAGCACTTGCCATTTAGGAAAGATGTCAATTTTTTCTGAACTGAGAGTACGATGGTAATTCCTATTGGATGTATAAATTTTGATGCACACCATTTGAGTTCAGTTGGCTGTGGCTGTCATTCGACGATAAGTCACTGACAGGGAAGAAGCTTAGCTAGTGGGGTACTTACTTTTGTCTCCATTAGTCTTTGATGCTTTCTCATGGTTTTTAACGTAGCACGCACATTCGAGTAGATAGAGTAAGGGCGACGTGAAGCTATGTGAGTATTTGCCATCTTGAAAATTATGTTGGAGGATTCACACCAACAAGAATAAAAACGTGACCAACTGAAAAACCCTTGGCTGTTGATTACAATTGTCCTGCTCGGAGGATATCCAAACAACACACTTTTTCAGACCAAAGCGATATTTCACTCAAAGCCAAAGTCGTACTTTCGGCGTTTTTTTCGGTCTAGGTGGACTTTTCATGTCGATGGTGCTACCTCGTTTCTATGGGTACCTTCACTGTAAAAACGGCTATAATTCGTAGTTTTTCCCTCATGGTGGACGTCTGCGGTACAAGCTGTGGAGGTCTCGAACTGGAGAACTATGTCCGAAGGTCGGTTTTTTCGGGGACCAAAGTGGAAGTAATTTCATTAGGCCGTCGTTTAGCGAAGCCCTTGAAGGGCTGGGGAAGAATTTATTGGACCGGCGTTCTGCGGTGGGATACTTTGAAGATGTAGGATGAAATACGGGTTTATGAACGAGGAAAGAGGAAAGGAAGTCGGGGACAACATCGAGACAAATTGCTACGGATTATTTTTATGACTACATAGAACGGTATCGATCGATGCTTAACACTTCTATTCTCGCCGTACTAAATCATTCACATGTCCAAATTAAAATGAAGTAAATTAAAGCGGTGTTCATTTGTATAAATATTACGAGTTAAGTACAACATTTCATCGGTTTCGGCAAGAACTGAAAGTAGATCTAGAAAAACAAAAGCTTATTATGGCGAGAGGAAGCTTGGTTCCCATTGGTCGAGAAAGTGGAGCGCATTCCTTATCCGGTGATTGTTGGTGAAAGTGAATGGGGAACTTGAATCTTATTGGCTCCGAAAATTGAGGGGGATTCTGAAGAACAACTAGTTGCAAATCAAGAATATTAAGAAAGGTGAGGGTGAGAAAGGAGAATGAAGGAAATTCTTAAGTCAAACCCTTACACAGGTACTAGTAGACTTACTGTCATATGAATACAGTAGGAGGCGTACCTTCACAGAAGAAGTCCTTGTTTTAGCCGTATTTGAATGAAAAACCCCGACTTGTGGAGATATTTTTCAATTCAATTTCAATTTCAATTTTATTTGTCGTAACTATATTCTGTAGTGACAATGGTCAATAGATTACATATACATCATTAGCATTCAGGTAAAATAAAAAAGGTAAAATTAACGGAGTGTGAGAGGAAACCTCCCGCGTGCTGGCCGGGCGCCACCCGACCGGCCCCGGGCCCCACCCACCATGGCGGCTTCCCAGGACCAACAGCCGAGCAGGGAAAGAGGTGAAACCCACCCCCCTCCAAACCGGACACTGAGCCAGAGCCAAAATCGCCAACGGGAGCTGCCGCCCGAGACCGGTCAGAGCAGCATGACCCGGCCATATCACAAGGGGACAAACTAAACAATCACATTCATAGGTACTTAATGATTTACACTCACACGCCATAACAAAACACAATTAACACACAAACAATCACATTCACATAGGTAGGCATCACAGTCGAACGATTGCAAGCTAGATTACTTGTATTGAATTCCTCTGCTGCTTAGATATAAAATTATTAATTAAAATAAGAACATGACAGCAAAGTGGATAAAAGTGTCTTTGGAATATTTTTTTTAAATAGTCCGAAAATCGGCAGAGTTTTGGAAATGTGAGGGAGAGTGGTGGAAGAGGCGCACTCCAATACTTGGTGTAAAGTCCAGTTTCCATCGTTCCTAGTTTGGTTGCACTACTCTTTGTCTTCAACGATCTAGGTTTCTTCATTGGCACCATTGATATTCATTGTCGATTCCCTCTTTGTTGTCTCGAATGAGAATCAGCGTAGTTTTGAACTCGTTGGATCATATTACTCTGTCTTGGCGTAATTGCTATAGTGCTAGGATGCTGATTGTGTGAACAATCCCTCTCCGGAGGAGTGCTTGCAGTGGAGAGGAGACCACAAGGCATTGCCTCAGGACTCCTCAACCGTCTTCCATTTTGAAGGAGGGATGACGATCATTGTCCTGGCTTGCTAACATAACCTAAACCTAACCCTATTCTTAATACTTAAGGCCTATCCTGCTGATTGTGCGTTGGAGACAGGCTGCCTATGTCACCTGGACTTCGGTCAAAGTTTCTGCTGTCTGTCCCCTGGTTGAGGTGGGATTCGAGAGGTAATGGTTTATAAACGCCCTGTGGGAAGGAATCCATGAGCTTAGGCTGGCGGGGAGTTGGCTCTGGCACATGGATCCCGGTATATGAGTTTTGCAAAAGATCAAAAACTCGGGCGCCGACCTGAAAAGTCAGTAGTACGAGCTAGAAAGTACGCCTCCACCAGTAGGTCATTTTTATTTATTTATGTGAATACGGGACGAACCCAATTACAAATGAAAAACCAAAACAGTGTACAGTCAAATGGTTACAGAAATATGAAACTAGGGCTAGATAGGGTCCGTGTACCTAGAGGGTCAGAGCAGAGATGGCGGAAAAGAGCACTCTTAATAGCTGAGAGAGGCGAGGACACAATTTCGATGAAGGGAGGGGACGTGGAGAAGAAGTTCACTTGGCGAGGAATGCGACACATTGGGCGATTGTAGAGGTTATTCGTAGAGGAGGAAGGGACGGCAAAAGGTGTGGCAGAGCGTGACGTGAGCCGAGGCACAAGGAAGCTGACACAAGCTAGGAGATCCGGAGCATCAATTCTCCCCGATAGCAAACCATGGAGGAAAGAGACATCAGAACATAAGCGACGATTATGGGGAAACAGTAAGTTGAAAAGGCGTGCGAGCTCGTGGTAGTCTTTGTTCTTGCGGGGAATGGAGAGCTTATAGGCGAGGAACCGAAGGAAGGCCCTGAAGACACGCTCAATTTGTAGGGTGTGGCAGTTGTAGTAAGGGCTTCAGATCACCGACGCATACCCCAAGATGGGCTGCACGAGAGTTTTGTAAAGAGTGACTAGGGCTGATGCTTTTTGGAATTCTGTTGAAAATTCTGTGAGAAGGAGAGCTGGGAGTCCAGGTGTACGCAGATGTCCACAATGTCGTCCTTACGAGAAAGAAGTAAGATTAAGTAAGGGTGCTTGACTGGGGAGTGAGAGCGAAGGAATGACGTGACGGCGCATTTGGAAGGGTTCAGAGCCAGGCCATTTTGATCACACCATAGAGAGAGCGCGTCAAGGTTCCGCTGGAGGAAAAGGCAATCCGAGGGGTCACCAATGGCAATGAAGAGCTTCAAGTCGTCTGCATAGATCAAGAACTTAGTGCAGTGAAGGGAGGAGATGACTCCGTTGATCACCAGGTACCTACTGCTTGCAGGGTGGAGGGTATAGGGGTAACCCCAGGACTCCCTAAACCGACTTTCATACTTGAAAAGAAGACATGAATATCATTGACCTTGCTTGCTTCAAACAGACTGAAGATGAATCCCACAGAAGGAAAGTAGGTAGTGTATTTAGTTGTTTATAGTAAGGAAGATGAAATTAAACATAGATTTTATCTATATCTATAAAATAAAGAAAAGTACGCTGATCAGTAGGTACCAATTTCAACCCGGTGTTTAGGAAAATTTACAAAACTATAGTACCCTACTGTGCGTTTTTTCTTCTTTTTTGGTCAACCTCTAACTGGACTAAGGAAATTAAAACACTGATTAGTGGGGAGGACGATTCTGCTATCCAATACTGGCCCTTGGGTTAGAGCGCATGAGGGGTGTGTCTCGTTAGAAAGACCACCAATTCGAATAAGTTTCGAGTGGGACACGGGTGGTGACTCCTCGGAGTACTTCTGCAGAGATTCCTAACTCCGTCGCACTTCGCCCACGTCACAGATGCCATCGTCTAGGATGCTATCTGGACGTAGACACCTGCTGAAGATGCTGTCTGTCACAGTAATACATTTTTTCAGAACTCACTAATAGACGCCAAATGTCCTGTGCCGTGCTTACGATATTCCATCTACCAGAAATACGCTGCGAGATACCTCAACATCTGCAAATATCCAACAGCAACATCCAAAATCCGGGTTGAATGTGTTCCATCAACTTTAACTCGATCTCATATTTTTGAAGGGAGTAAAAATATCGAAGGGTCAGGATTTTTCCATCTCAAGCATATCACGTAGGAAATGGAGGGTGGTAGACCAATAAAGACCCGATGAGGTGGAAGACGTTTGATCAGCGTTTACGACCGATTTTATTGGACTCACAACCATCCAATTATTGGCCCGGAGTTATATCAGGGCAACCCCCCCCCCCTAATTTTTTGCCCTTCTTCCAGTGGAGGAACATAAGATGGAGCAGCGTTACATCGAAAAAAGTCCTAATTGATTCCCCTCTGAACGGTCATCAGCATAAATCAAAAAGACAATCCACCGACGGGGAGCGATTAGGTTACGGTGCCCGATTCAAGGCCAAAGAGGTCATCAGTTATCACCCACATGCGACTTGAAATTAAATCAGCTCATCTTGCTATTGAAGTCAGATTCGAAATCTAAATTTGCTGCTGTGAATCTGACAGCTGCACATCTGTCATCTGGAGGTCTTTGTTGAACTGGTCATGGTCAGTTTCATCATACATTGGCTGCTCAGATTGGAATTTACAATCCATGAATCTTGCAAAATCAGCCACCTTGTTCTCAGTGCCAGGAAATATTGATGGACAGTTTTACTACTTAGAAACAACGTCTACCAAGTGGGTGTGGCACATAGGTAGCTTCCTCAAATCTATACCACGATTTTATACCTAGATAGACGGTGTTATATACAAACCGGCCAGGCACCAACTCGACTCGGCAAAACTCGAATACGATTTGTATCTCTCTAGAAGCGTAATACTTACTCGTTGCATTACACAAAAATTTACCTATATACTTCAAAAATAGTTTGTACTAGTTTTGAACTCGTCAAATTGTTCAAATTTGACATTTTATATCTTTTATGTGCACATATGCCAAAAAAGAGTTACAGTTGATTTCTGACGATTTTCACGTAGAACCAAGCCGTTTCCGGGGAAATGGAACTTAGTTAGTTTTAAGCGGACATAAAATGTTCAGCAAACGTTGGAAAGCTCTCGATCTATCACGCATTTCTTTCGTACTTGTTCTTAGTATTTATATTGTCATTGAATATTGCTACCCAGTCTACCAAGGTAGCGGAAGCATTGTTTTCATTTTTCAAGGTTGAAATTGAACTCAAATTTTAAGATGATGCTCATAAAAAATACAACTAATTCCTACAAAATTGAAAAGTGACCATCGTTGTACTTACAGATATGAAAACATGTTGTTAGAAGAAGTAGATTCTTACCTGCAACAAAAAAAAATAATTATCACCTATTGTACAAGAAGAACAAAATACAAAGAGGAGAGAAGAATTTGCAGAACAAAATTATCGTAAACATTACGAGTCATTCTCAGTGGCGTCAGGCAAACACCTTGACCACTCTAGAGGAATAAACTATAATAAACTATAACTATAAACTATAACCCCTTACTCTATTTCATTCACTGAGTTTTCAATGATCTCAATATTATCATCAACATTGTTAGATTCGCTTTGTATTGCCCTCCAGTCTGTGTCCAGCACGACGCCATGTTTTCTATACAGAGGAGTAGCACACAAATAATTTGCAGCTGCCAGAACTTTTTCAGGTCTAATGATTTCGGAAATGTAGTGGTGTTTGTCAGACATTCTTCTCATAATTTTAACAGCCAGAGCGTCAACGTTTTGGCGGGGGAGAACACTCACTGAGCTATTGATGTTGACCAGCACATTAACGCAGTTACCCTTCAAACTGAACTGACGCTCAACACCTCGGTGGCTAATTTGAAGAAAAGGCAAACGAGGGGAAACAAGCCTTTCTTCCAAGGGTGTTAGAGAGTCCAGCTCTTCAGGGATGGGAGCAAACTGTAACCCGTTCACTAATGCGCAGAGGGGAACTTTATTCTTGAATAGATCCAATCTACATGTAACACATAGTATTATTTTATTATTTTCCACCATACAACAAATCCTTCTCCAGTCTTTATGAATATTTGTTATTTTGTCTAGGTCATCATAAGTATAATATTTTATTGAGGTAGGGAACCACAAGTTACCACAACTTGAGCAAATATATGTAGGACCATCTTTTACATTTTTGATAAATTTGCTGTAAAGTTTATGTTTAGAACTACCTATCTGATCACGCTCAGCATTGGAAATTTCAAGCTGCCGAGTAAGCTCTCCAGAGATACGTTTATTGGCATTGCGTAATTTTCTTTTACGAGAACACAGTTCTAAAGACTTCCTATATTTATTGTTTCTGATAATCTGATCTGTTTTCCTTAAAATTCTACTAAATATTACTAATGTTCGTTTCCTCTGTTTCTCAAAATTTAGCTGTGCCTTTGCCTCCCGACATCTAGCTTTACGAGTTGCTTTCAATCTGTGAGCATTCCTAATCAATTCATTGAAAGCTTTTTTATACATGGACGATCTGAAAATTCGTTTGCTAATGGCATTTCTCCTCTTTTCCAACATACGGTATCTTATATCGCGCCGCCGCAAGTTCATCAACATCCTATTTATTTGTTTTATTTTATTTATTTTATCTTACAAATATCTTACTATATTAATCTAGAAGTGTATTAAACTTACCCAAGCGCAGTTCGTTACTCTTCGCTTACTTGTTATTACCAACCACTGGGATGAAAGCTGAATGTGGAAGCCCGAGAAGCGTTCTGATTGGTGGAGCTCCAGGACGTAGTTATAGCGGAAAGAACCAGATCGCGTTCACGGCCGGTTCACGATCGTTTGTTCCCAACCTCATCACAACAAGTCACCTTGTTTATCACATATTTTTCTCATTGGTGCGTAACCGGCCGCATCCAAGTACCTAATTAATTTGATAACATTTAGTTATATTCGCGATATGTACGAAAAAATCGGGCGATATTCAATAATACACTGGGTTTCAAACGTTTCTAAGGGTGGCAGTTGTCGATTCAACATTCGAACTACTGGCGATAGGGACAACAACAATTGCATGAGGAACTCTGAAAATATCTTTCACCTCGATTGGTTTTTCCAAGTAATTTTTGCTAATTGAAATGATGATGGAACGAAAAGTTATTAATTTCTGGTCATTCGAAAGGATTTGAAAAGAAGCGGTATGAAGTGTGGCCTCTCCTCCCCGCCTCTTCAGTAGTAGTTCCTCAATCCTAGCTGAAAGTAGATAGCGCCACTGAGGCAGCCTCAAAAATACTTGCACACCATTTTAACGTTGGCTTTCTTCTCTGTTAACTTGTCTCCATTACTCTGTGTTACCAACACTGACTGGAAAGGCTGTTCACCTTACCATTCCTCTCCCGCTCTTCCCCCTCCCTCTCGCTTTAGTCAAGTTTGAACGTAGCGACAATGGTGGTACACGACGGAAACAGCACCTCATAAGAATGAGAAATCGGATCCTCACTATCGATGTTGCCATCGATTGTAACATAGGAAGTCACCAATCAATTGTCTGGTAATAATCGATAATCGGCGATTTTAATCTATTTATTTGAACTTTTTTGAGTCTATACTTACATATCAATTATTCGTGGAAAATTTGTTTTCAAAATGAAGTAAACGAGTACTGAACTTGGAGTAGCCAAATACACAACATACCTTCAAAATCGATGACCATTATCGATTACCATCCCTAGGGTTCAGAGGTACAAAGGGTATGGGGCGGGGGGGGGGGGAGGATGTTCGGGCCACCTCAAAGGAATATACCTACCTGAGAGCAATGATTTTCTGGGGCGCCACCTACGAACTCCCCCCCCCCATCACTCCATTTGCCGCCATAACATTTCCAGCGACATTCGACTCAGATTTGTTTCACAGTGGCACAAAAATTAATTCGTAAAATCAAGAGGTATAAGGAATTTTTCCTCAAGTTCAAAGCTTGATTACAATGAATATTCAAAAAAGGAACCGAAATCTTGAAAATCGGAAATTGTGTGACTATTATCCCTCCACTTGGCCGAAATAGTTCCCCCCCCCCCCCCTCACCATTATCCACCATTATATTTATAGCGGCTTGGGAGCCTCGAATTTGAAGAACATTTTAAAATCCATGATCTACGATACCCAACATGCGAATTCGTGTAAACACTTCCCCCCTCCTCCAATGGTCTCAGTCTGGCACCAAAGCGGTAATACGTTGCAAAGTTGAACTTTCATCTGTTAGTTGTGGTAGGGAGTCCATCGAAGTTTACATCTTTTTTCAAGGTGAAACACACAAAAAGCCACGAAGTGTGCGATTTATGCTGTCTGGCACCATGGTGGCACCACTATTAGTTCCATGGGGGTACAGAGAATTATTCATGAAAATCCAGGGGTACAATGAGTATTTTTCCTTAATTTTAAAGCTTGTGTACAATTAATGAGCTATAGAGAAACCGAAATCTTGAAAAATTGGATATTTTGTGAAAATTATCCCCCCACTCGCCCCCTCCCCTTGCTAATTTTGATACTTTGGTGGAATAGTGTGCAATTTGTAAGATTTCTGAGTCGAACAAAAAAAAGAAATACTCAAATCGATTGGAAATTGAGGCCTGGGCAGAATTTACAAGATTATGCCCAGAAACGCACATTTTTTAGGCCCCCCTCCCCTCCCCCTTTAAAAGGCAAAATTCAAAATTCCGGTGACGTAGTGCACAATTAGTTAGATTACCGCGTCGAATTGGTTGGTAAGCGATAAAAATGTTTCACTCGATGTAATTTCAGGCAAGTATTTCAGGCAAGAAATAGTGACCCCGCCCCCCCCCCACCATTATCCACCATAACATTTCTAGCGGCATGGGAGCCTCGAATCTGAAGAGCATTTTAAAATCCATGATCTACGATACCCAACATGCGAATTGGAGTTCACCCCCACCGCCCCAACGCCAACAATGGTGCCAGTCTGGCACCAAAGCGGAAATACGTCGTAACATTGAACTTTCATCTGTTAGTTTTGGTAGGCAGTCCATCGAAGTTCACATCTGTATTCAAGGTGAACCACAAAAAAAAAAAAAAAAAAAAAAAAACAGGAAATAAGCGGTTTATGGCATCATGGCACCATGTCCTGGCACCATGGTGGCACCACTATTAGTTCCATGGTGGTACAGAGAATAATTCATGAAAATCCGGAGGTATAATGAGAATTTTTCCTCAATTTCAAAGCTTGGGTACAATTAGTAAGCAGTAAAGGAACCGAAATATTGAAAATTCGGATATTTAGTGAATATTATCCCCCCACTCACCCCCTCACCTTGCGAATTTTGGTTCTCTGGTAAAATCATGTACAACTCAGAAGTTATTTAAGTCAAACAAAAAAAGAAACACGCAAATCGGTTGGAAATTGAGGCCTGGGCAGAGTTTACAAGATTATTCACGCAAACGCACGTTTTTTAAGCATTAACCCCCCCTTTCCCCCCCTTAAAAAGCAAAATCCAAAATTCCGGCGCCGTAGTGCACAACTAGATAGTATTCCGCGTCAAACGAAAAAAGAACCACGAATATCGTTTGAGAACTAAGGCCTGGGCAGAGTACACAAGATTATGCCCAAAAACGCATGTTTTTCGAGCATTAACCCCCCCTTTCCTCCCCTTAAAAGGCAAAATTCGAAATTCCGGCGACGTAGTGCACAACTAGATAGTTTTCCGCGACGAACAAAAAAAGAACCAGGAAAATCGGTTGAGAACTAAGGCCTGTGCAGAGTACACAAGATTTTGTTACACACACACACACACACACACACATACACACACACACACACACACACAGACATACACCTATGGTTTTTTTCGCGGATTTGGATTCAGAATGGTCTAAAACGGATTACTGTGTGGTTATTTTTTTTTTCTGTTGAGTGTTGTCCAACTTTACCCCAGATCGATCGCATAAGGATATTGTTTAGTAATGCATGCATTCCAGGGGACGTCCCATTGGATAAATATTGGATCAGTTTAACCAGTTGTTAAGTGATAAAACTGTTTCTCTCGATGCAATTTATTTATTACTTTAGGCAAGAAATACTGTCTCCCCCCCCCCCCCCCACTCGCACCATTATAAACCATAATATTTCTAGCGGCATGGGAGCCTCGAATCTGAAGAGCATTTTAAAATCCATGATGTACGACACCCAACATGCGAATTCGAGTTCACCCCCCCCCCCCACCACCACCAATGGCGCCCAAAGCGAAAATACGTCGTAACGTTGAACTTTCATCTATTAGGTTTAGTAGGCAGTCCGTCGAATGTCACATCCGTATTCAAGGTGAAACACCGAAAAACCCAAGAAATATGAGGTTTATGGTGCCCTGCAAATTCATGCAAATCCTAAGGTATAATGAGAATTTTTCCTCAATTTCAAAGATTGGATACAATTAGTAAGCAGTAAAGGAACCGAAATATTGAAAAATCGGATATTTTGTGAATATTATACCCCACCCCATATTATACCCATCTCCTCCTCTTGCAAATTTTGGTACTCTGGTGAAATCATGTACAACTCGGAAGTTATTTTAGTCAAACAAAAAAAGAAACACACAAATCGGTTGGAAATTGAGGCCTGGACAGAGTTTATAAGATTATGCCCGCAAACGTACGTTTTTTAAGCATTAACCCCCCCTTTCCCCCCCTTAAAAGGCGAAATTCGAAATTCCGGCGACGTAGTGCACAACTAGATAGTTTTCCGCGTCGAACAAAAAAAGAACCAGGAAAATCGGTTGAGAACTAAGGCCTGGGCAGAGTACACAAGATATTTCCAAGATACTTTCCCTTGATTCTTGGGTTCAAGTAAGGAAAGTAAAACTTGACAACTTTGATTCATAGTTGCGTAATAATTTACATCACTCCTTCGCCTCAAAAGTTATGCATTTCACGAATGTATCATCGAGATTACGACAGTTATGAATGGACTGAACACCACACGTTGAAAGAGATGGAAATTTATTTTTTCAAGCTGCCTCCGAAGGCTTTTTTTTCCTCCGCATTATAAATGGGTCGCGATTTCCGCTATCTGCTGGACTGAAACCGAAGCAATTTCACAGGACTTCGAACTCCGAGTTATCAACAAAAGGCAGCGAATGGATGTAGTCGGGAAAGGAGGTTGAAATTCACGGGCGACCGAAATTTATGGTTATATACGAGCTAGTGAAATGCACGGTTATTTTGAAGGTTATGTTGGGGCTGATCGCATTGTTCGGTATTATTGACCTTTTGTTTGGTAGTGTAAATCAATGCGGCCTTTTGTTCTATCAGCTTTTGTAGATTTGGTTCTGATTGAATAATGGAGTGTTGAGTGGACTGACAGGATTTTCGGAAACCTGAGTTGCGACGTTTCTCCGCTTCACAAAATAAAAACCTCTCATATAATAAACTTTTTAAATGTATATTACGAGGCATTAATCTTGTTCACAGTAGGCCATAAAATACTAAAATTATGAAAAAATGCTGCAATTATTACATAGAGATCTATTATTTTCCTGAATAGATCACTCGCCTGCAAAGAACGCAGCTTTGCCATTGCCACTGCCTTCCAACCAATCATGTTTTTGCTGCCTTAGGAAATTTGAAAACTGGTTGCTAAGGACGCGAAACTGAGTACTACTCGAAGATACGAACAGCGATCGCATTTTGTTCAGCTAAAATTAGAACAGAGATTAGACCTTTTTTGCGATTCGCACTCGTGTTTCTGATTTATCGTAAGTCCGACCATTAAGTTCTAGTAGGGAGTGAACGGTTGGTCTCTGGGAGGTCTCATTCGATTCTAAAAATGCAATTTTATCTTCAATTAACGAAAAACACAATACCTTTATATCGATGGCATCATATGATAACCTCGTATCTCAATTTTCGGCCAAAATGGTTTTTTTGGATTCTCTGAATGAAAACCTCGTATCTCACCCACCTGTAATTCAATTTTTAGCGGGAGTTGCATTTTCTGCTCTCTAGCGCCCTAAATGATAACCTCGGTTTTGATCAAGAGGGCTGAGCGTCACTGATAACCATGGTTTCTTATCGCTAAAAATTGAATTACAGGTGGGTGAGATACGAGGTTATCATGTGATGCCATCGATATCATGTTTTTTGAGCTAGGGCGTTTTGAAAATTTCAAATGTTATCTTTCAACCCAGAGTGGCATGAGTCATCACCAACACGGTCGAGGTGAGGAAGGGAAAGAACACGTCATTCAACGTCATTCAAGAGCTAGAGTATAAAAGCTGCACTCAAGGGTCTTTCTACATCCATTCGTACCTTGTCTATCCAACTTATCATTTCTTGTCTTACCTACAGCCCAGTTCCTCAGAGGGAATGGTTTGCCCCATAAAGGCGCCAAACCTCTATCTCCCCTTAGGGACCTCTTCAGAACCTAGGCTGTTCCGCCTCATGCCGGTAGGTCTGGGTCCAGACGCCGAGGTTTGCAGATAGATATTTCAAGTACTTATCTGGACGGTCGGCCGCGAGGCGCTGCGGATGTAGAGCCAAAGCCGTAGGCTTAGGGATCAATCTTTCCGTTGAGTAGGGTTCAGGCTAGTTTACAAATCAGCGCATCGAGAGGACCATCGCCCTCACTGGAATACACGCAGAACACAACATTATCATTCTCATAACCACATTAGGAGTATTGATAAGTCAGTCGAATTGTATCAAAGTTAAACATGTTTTTTTTTTTATTAATTCCTAAGGACAATCATTATATTTTAAAATCTGGTAAACCTGATCTCTCTTCACCAAATCAACCTCCATTGACCTTCAAATCCATTGAGTAATAGGTTTTTTTTCTGGTAACTTTTGTATACAATCCTTTTGGTTTAGTTTATAAGCGTTATTTTAACAGTACATAAGTACAATGGAACTTGAGTGAGGGTGGCTGTCCTTTGACAGACCCTCTCAACATAAATGTTACATTAATGTATAGAATATAGAATAGTACAATAATTTAGATAATTAGTGAGTTATTTTAATTTTATAATACTTATTTTACACATTATAAGTTAGGGGTCAACCGTTCTCTTTCTTTTGAGGCGTCGGGGGTGGAGCTGACTGTCCCATGAATTGAGAAGGTGCCCGAAAGCTGAGGTTTGGTGAGAAATTATGATTGCGTGCATTCTGCTCATTGTGGTTTTAATAACCTCCTCCACCAGCGGTACATCTAGATCTGAGTGAATGATTGAATATCTCACGAACCATGGAGCATCAGTGATCATTCGAAGAGTTCGATTTTGCTGATTTGGACTTTCTTGATCTGGGTCTTGCTTGCCAACCCCCATAAAGAACAACCATACTGCCAGATTGGGCGAATCATAGTCAAGTAGAGGAGACGTTTTTTTGTCAAGGGATAGAGGGGAGACATGGCTGAGCATTGGTTTGAGGAGGTGATGCGTTGATGTGTACATACGATGTACACAGTCTTTGTTGAAGGTGCATTCCTAGGTAGCGTACTACATCGGTTTCGGGGATAGTTTGGTCATTCATGACAATTTGGCTGGTCTGATAATTTCTTACTCTCCACTTGACTGTCCATGATTCTCACCTTCTGATGCGGATGTTGCGAGGAGCAGTTTGGCTTCAGCTCCCAATTCTAATATAAATCGTGATTGCCACTGAGGCCGGAGAGGAGTGAGTAGAGAGCCACACAATATCATCGTTTTCTCAATCTTTCAGCTCTAACACCGCAGACCGCAGCTGATATCGGTCTGAGGATTAGCTGCACATGTCTTTTGAATATTCAAGCCCGAAATTTGAGAGATGAAAAAGCTGTAGGAGAGAAAGAAATCTGATAGTTTAAATTCTTTACTTAGTCAATAGCCCAGTCCTTAAGACGATTCGAAGAAAAATAAATAAATAAATAAATCTCTAGTTGTGCCGCGAAGCTTTTGGTTGACGTCAGTCACTTCTAAGGGGTGAAAATTAAGGGTTGAAATTTTGAAATCGCCTTAGCTTCAACAATTTTGATGTAAAGGTATTGTTTCTCATCGATTTTAACCCTAGGAGGTCACATTGGAGTCCCCAGGGACCCCACCTTTCCATTTTTGGGGCTTACCTTTCGGCAATTTTTTTCCCCGCTGTACTGTTTTTTGTAAATTATGTTGGTAGTCCACTAGAGGCCCCCAAGGCCCTAATTGAAATGATGTCCTTTAAATCGTGCCTTTACCAAATCAGTTATTTAGGAATCTTGTTGTTACCCTAGGAGGTCACATTGGAGTCCCCAGGGACCCCACCTTTCCATTTTTGGGGCTTACCTTTCGGCAATTTTTTTCCCCGCTGTACTGTTTTTTGTAAATTATGTTGGTAGTCCACTAGAGGCCCCCAAGGCCCTAATTGAAATGATGTCCTTTAAATCGTGCCTTTACCAAATCAGTTATTTAGGAATCTTGTTGTTACCCTAGGAGGTCACATTGGAGTCCCCAGGGACCCCACCTTTCCATTTTTGGGGCTTACCTTTCGGCAATTTTTTTCCCCGCTGTACTGTTTTTTGTAAATTATGTTGGTAGTCCACCAGAGGCCCCGAAGGCCCTAATTGAAATGATGTCCTTTAAATCGTGCCTTTACCAAATCAGTTATTTAGGAATCTTGTTGTTACCCTAGGATGTCACACTGGGGTCCCCAGGGACCCCACGTTTCCATTTTTGGAACATATCTTTCTGAAAAAAATGTTCCCCGCCGTATGGTTTTTTGTAATTTATGTTCGTAGTCCAACTGAGGCCCCGACGGTCCTACTTCGCTCAGTAGTGCTTTATGTCTCAAGTGAGAAATCTGTGAAGTGGAACTGGGGCTCTTTGGACCCCATTTTGACCTAAGTGGCTCCTTGGAGCTTTATAGGTTTCAAATTTTGGAGTGGAACATCCCAGAAAAAAAAGGTTTCGAAATAGACCAAGTTAGGAGGTTATATGGCTGAACAAGTTGCAGTATGATTTTGTCACGCTCAAAAATCATTTTATACTTGGGTTTTGAAGAAATTATATAAATTTTGGTGTTGGGGTCATTTTGACCCCACTGTGACCTCTAAGTCATAAAAACAAACGTGTGACCTCCTAGGGTTAAATTGTATTGAATATGTAGAATCGAATGAGACCACCTAGAGCTCTGTAGGACCAATATTTCGGTCTCTATGGGAACTGAGCTACATAATCATCGGATCATCAATGCAATGTGGTTATGGATAGGAGGAAGCTATGTGCCACACCCACTTGGGAGACTTTTTAAAATTGTATTTTCGGATTCTACGTAGGTACCTTGAAACCTAAACCAGCCAATTTTGAAGGGGAGTTAAAATAGTATTTTCTTGCTCAATTTTAAAGGTTCATTAATTTAAATAATTAGAAAATTTGCTCATTCACTCGTGCTGCACGAAAGGGATTTCATGTTTTTGTCGCATAATCTGTTTGCTTGTGGCAGCCCAGCTCACTTCTACTCACAAGTGTTGTGCGGTGATATTGAATGATTGTGGGGGGGGGGGGGGGGGATTTAGTGGCTCAACGTGGGAATCATGTCGAGCACTGGATCTGTTTTTACTGAGCGCATCACGTCCTCCCCTTCCGTCCTTCCGACACCGAAACGTCCCCCCCCCCCATCAACCCTCTGGAAATCACCCCGAGGCACCCGTCGATGACCTCCGCTCACGATTGCCCTTTTTCGGGGGACGACGATAACGTCCGCGGGTGCGCTTCATCGGTCGTTGAGGCCGCCAATACGTTTCTAGAAATAGCGGCGTTATGAAAGGGAATTGGTGGAGGTGGAGGAGGAGGAGGAGCAGGAGGAGGAGGAGGAGGACCCCCCCCCCGTGTTTCCCGCCTCTCAGGGCAGGACGAGGTTCCAAAACTGTTGATATCCTGCTGAGTCCAGTTTGAAATGCTGCACAGTACTGTGAGTTTATGGATCAAGTGATCAAAAATCAATTTGTGGAGAGTTCTGTGAGAGAATCTGCTCTGATCATGGTTTTCATACTACTTCATATTTCAAGGAAAGAAAATTGCTCAATAAATAGTATTAGAAGGAGTTTATTGAAAATATTGAAATTTTAAATTCAAAACAAAAGTAACATTTCACCAATTTTACAAAAGTTTAGGTACCGAAACATAGGTAATAATTAGATTTCTTTAGAAGTGCATTACACTGAATGATGAATCTGAATCGTCTCTGTCATCAGCGCTGCAGATGCTGGAGAGAGCGCTCCCACAACTCAGTTCCATAGCGATAGATGTGCAAAGGTACAGCATTAGGTATCACTTTTGGTTAACAATTGGGAAATAAATGAGCGAGTAGAATACTGGCATAACCTCCCAGGCCTGAGACAGGCAAAACTATTTGTGACGTTCTCTAAGAAACGGGCTAAAGAACTTATAGCTATGCCTAAGAAGGACGTCAGAATACTTGTGGGTCTGCTAACAGGTCACGGCCCACTTCGATATCACCTAGAGAAGATAGACAAACAAACAACGGACATCTGCTGATTCTGCGACATGGAAACGGAAGATGCCGAACACATCATGTGCCACTGTTAAGTACTGGGTCGAGCTAGATACAGAATCCTCGGAAGTGATGTCTTAGCTCCTGACACCATCTCTAAGGTGGATACACCGATCTTCTCTGCTTTGCCAAAAAGTGGGGAGAAGGGGTGTTCAGTAAACCCTTCGTAGTGGGATAACATAGCCTGGAGGCACTCCACAATAGATCTTGTTGGTCGCAGTGGAAGGAGTTTGTACATCAACTCATTGAGACCTCCTACTCTATTAAAAAAAAAGGTATCAGTTTTGTGGATGGTGGTCGTGTCAAAGAAGTTATCCCTAATCAGATACTGGTTGATGACTTCATAATCTTTTCTGTTCTATTCTGTTGATATGAAAAATGCGATGATGTGTTTTTTTTCCTCTCCACACTTTTTCGCGACTTTAATTTTTCAAAAAGCTTTCTATTCGTATTGAAAATTTCATAGAAAAAAAAAGTCGCGGCAAATTCCAACGGGATTGAGTCAAGGGATATTGCCAGAAAACATTCATCAAGAGCTCTAATTCCTCATTTCTCCTCTTTTTGAGAAATTCACTATTTAATGTTAAGGTTTAAGAAGAAAAATTGGGAATTATTATTGTAACGATTTTACCGAGTGCTTAGGGGAAATGCATACTTCAAAAATTATTAAAAGACGTGAATAAAGCACATACTTATGCCGTGACTCGTCATGAAGAGCAATAAGACCCAACTTGTTGATATGACGGTATCCGCACTCATAATCAGCAGGTAGTTCATCGTTAGCGTTTTGGGTGAAATGAGTTATTAACATAAATGATCGCGGAACTTGCCCTCTGGTGGCCCGTAAGAGGCTTGTGAGGTCAGGAAACCTATTTAAACGTGCTCAAAGACTATCTGGGGATAGGTTCTTGCACTCCTTTCCAATACTAATAGACGTTCGTTTTTTCGATTTTTACAAATGTTCACAGTACTGTGTGCTGAAGCAAACTGAATTCCTCTGCTTAAGTAAAATGTAGGATAGGTATTAATTTTTAAAATTAAAAAAAAATTGTATAGTTAATAACGTAATACGTTTTTAACTATAACGTTAACTATAACGTTCTATTAATAATAGTAGAAATAATAAGGTAGTTTTGGAAATTTCCTGAAAACTGGTAACAAGGAAACTGAGCACAACTCGAAGAAACGAACAGCGATCCCATTTTGGTTTGCTAAAATTTGAACGGAGATCAGGCCTCTTTTGCGATTCACATGATTTATAGTAAGTCCAACCCTTAATTTCTTATGGAGTACCGAAGGGTTGGACCTACGGAGCTCCGGGTGGTCTCATTCGATTCTAAAAATTCAATACTATCTTAACTTGATGAAAAACGCTGCAAATTATTACACAGAGGTTTATTATTCCTATACATATCACTCATCTGCAAAGAACACGGCTTTGCCATTGTCGCCAACCATAGAATGATACTACCGACCTACCACATATCTACTTCACAATCAAGCTTATTTGGAAGAAATAAAAGCTTCACACTCGATTCGAAGAAACAAGGGTTGAGGTTGCCCTAATTATTAGGAAATATTATTACTGGTTGCTAAGGACGCAAAATTGAGTACAACTCGAAGAAACGAACAGCGATCGCATTTTGGTTTGCTAAAATTTCAACGGGAATTAGGACTCTTTTGCGATTCACAATCGTGTTTCTGATTTATCAAAATTCCGAACATTTACTCCTGTAGGGAGCGAACGGTTTGTCCTACAGAGCTCCGGGTGGTCTCATTCGATTCTAAAAATTCAACACTATCTACAAAAAATAGTAAAACGGTACCTTTATTTCTAGAGTTTTTGAGTTTGGGCACTTTTGAAAATTTCGACTCTATTTTCATCTCCTAGAAGTGATAGAAATCATCAAGCTTCGTGGCACAACTACAGCCCAAATGGTACCCAAATGCTAAATTTCAACCAAATCGGTCCAGGGTTGCTAACAAAAGTGCCGCGTATGGACGGATTTTTTAAAAATTTGATTTTTGGTTTTACGAACCTACCTCAAATTGATGATTATCAATTCTTGATATGGAGGGGGGGGGGGGGTTTAGATAAATTGTTTTTTGTTGGTCGATTCCATGCGTTCATCATTGGAAATAATAATAAACAATGAACGAGCGTATCTTGTTAGGAGCTGTCTACTCGTCGATAGCTGGACTTTCTTCCAGAGCTGTCCATCAGTCTGCTGAATTACCGATGAGGGCTGCTCCGAGATGAAGTGATGGGGTCAAGTGGTGAATGGAGATGCTTCGGCAAGCAGTTGATTAATCGTATTACTGCCGCATCCCGACGTCCTCGCGGTCATTGTGGCACCCGATATGGCGATTAGATTGATATGTACCGATGGTATATGATTATATACCTACTTGATTAGGGTTGCGATCCGATCGTCTAGAACACGCGTCCCATTCGGACGAGTCGAATATCTGCGGGCAACGAAGGGCGTCATTTTCGATGAATTAAGTGCTTCGAGTGATGAAGGACTCCAACCAGCAAGAAATACACTCAACCAATAACACCACATGCCACAAGTAACCACCTGCCACAAGTAACTACCTTCCTCACAAAGGCCAAGAAAGAAAAAGAAAACGGAAAACGCCACCAATAGAAAAAAAATCATTCAGTGAGTGTTTGCTAGTTATTCCACTGAGGGCCCCACGATAGCAAAAGTTATAGCAGGCAAACAATAAACCAAAAAAATGGAAATTGAAATTTTTGAATTTTATTTTAAACTTCAATATTTCTACTTTTTTTTCTTAGAGAAAATTGCTGAACATTCATCAAAATTGAGTAGCTTCGTCTGACAGACAGACACGGAACCAAAATTGTTTAGGATGGTCAAAAACGTGAAATACGAGTGGAAAATTGATCTAGGAGGTCACTTAGCGAATTTTCAAGGAATGTGAAGCTATTGCAATAGCCTTAAATTTTGGACAATTCTGTGGCTCAAATTTCGAAAATAGTCCGAAAAACGGGGTTTTCCCAGTTTACCAAAAAATCATAGTACTTACCTGATATATCGTATTCAGCTCAAAATTTATGATAACGACGGACTCCAAAAATTAAAAAATTATTATATATTTATATGGCGGAGAGGGCGTATTCACTAATCATAACTCGATATTATCATACCACATGCATTGCTCTACAATAGCATTACGATTGAATTTAACTCATCAAACAGTACTAGACCGACATCCCTTCGCGGGGTTCTCCCGAACTGCCTGTCGCCCTCTCGATACATCGATACACTCGTCTAGATTCAATAGGTTTTTCGTTCATGCGATCCATCGAGAAGCCGATTCAAATATCTTATTATATTTCGGTAGCGCCTAATTTGAATACTGGCGATGCCGCCGACATATATTATATATGTCGGCGGCATCGCCAGTATTCAAATTTATAATAAAATAATAAATTTTTAAAAATAATAAAATTTATAATAAATAATGAAAACGTGCATTCTTATTTATATTGTAGGTACCCAGGAATGCAGTAGCCGTGTGGGTACTCTATGAGTTCTCTATGGAGACGGTTAGAACATGATTAAGGACCCTTCAAAACGTGTCTCTCTTGTCTTGTCTCTCGAGTAAACAAAGTAGTTTTGATTATATCGACCTTCTACCTCGACTTTTTCAGTCAATTGGAGGTGCAAACAAGCCTTTGAAGTTGTCTTGTCTCTCGAGTAAACCAAGTAGTTTAGATGATTTCGACCACTATCTCGACGACGAAAGGAGGTTTGGTTAAGTGGGGCCACGATTACGTACACGATGAGTGTGCTATGCTGGCCAACCTTGCATGGAGTGGCCATAGAGCCATTTATGAGAGAGGCAGCTAATGGTCAACCAGCACTGATCGCTGACATTCAGGCCAATGGTGTCTGGGACAGTGGGAGGGTGGCGTTCTTCGACAACCGCATTATCAATGCCGACGCCCCTTCCTACTGCACCAGAGAATGGTCAGCAGTATCGCAGCAAGCTGCTCGCGAAAAACACAAAAAGCATGACCAAGCAGCAGAAGATGTTCGTGGCTCGTTCACACCATTGATCGTTTCGTGTGATGGAGCCCTTCACAAAGAATTCCAGGCCTTCCTGAAAAGGGCAGCTAACGGGCTGTCTGAAAAGTGGGGAAGAGACCTGTCTGAGATAAGCGGCTTTCTGAAAGTTAAAGTTCAGATAGCAGTGTTTAGGGTTGTATCCATGAGACCAAGGGGGACCAGGAAATAAATAAGAAGTCTTGGAACAGAAGACGGAGCAATCCTGCCTCTCCTTCGAGACTGAATGACGAGAGAAGCCAAGGAACTCCAGAATACAATACTTGTCCAACGACTTCGAAAATTGGCTCAACTTCAAGATCCAGTCTTCCCTCAAATCTAATAATATAAAACGCCAACCGTACGTACGTACGTATGCTCGGAGGGGTCGTGGGAGAGGGAGAGTTGAAGGCTGGAGGGGTTGGGGCGGGAGGAGTTGGAGGCGAGAGGAGTCGGAGGGGTTGGGGGCGGGAGGAGTCGGAGGCGAGAGGAGTCGGAGGGGTTGGGGGCGGGAGGAGTCGGAGGCGAGAGGAGTCGGAGGGGTTGGGGGCGGGAGGAGTCGGAGGCGAGAGGAGTCGGAGGGGTTGGGGGCGGGAGGAGAGTCGGAGGAATAGTCTTTGCCTGCTTTTAGTAGGCTTTTCAGCTAGTCATTAATAAATTACAATCTACTCCTTCCAATAATTCAATTATATTAAGGAGCTGTTTTGTTTGTACTGCACCCTTTATTGCCTTTCATTGGTTGAAAGTTCTTTACAGTAACAGAATCATTGAATCCCCGTGGCCGACTGGGCTTTGATCCTCAGATCTATTTCCTTCAGTGCGGCCTCTCCGCTGCGGGACTTATTAGGAATCTGACGGACTCTAAATTGAATCGTCCGAACCTTCCGATATCCCTGATTAGGCTCCTCGAAAACGGTACGTTCCAATTTCCTGGACGGAGCCGCGGGACGGAGTAAGTAGGCTAAGCCCGCCGCGCACGGCCGTCCTGAGGGCGCCTGGGGACGGCGATAAGGGGCTGGGGGGACACCTTCCGACTTTTGGTCGACCCAGTAAGATCTCGGGGGATTTCAAATTATCGCCTCTCTCTGAGGAGGTTTCAGATGCTATCGATTTCTACGTTTCAAACCTCCCAATATCCTATCATCTCTTCAACATTGACTCTCCGTATCCGACTAGCTGGGATATTAAATTCGAAAGGGTAGTTCCTTATTGGCTTATTATTTTAATAATGAACCTTTTGAAATCAACCTTTGATACCTTTTGGAATAAACGTTTTTAAAATCGAGCGAGGAAAAAATGTTTGCGTTTCTAAGTGCGTAGAACCCAAAAATGGATTACTAATTTTTCAGTCCGTCCGCTGTAAGTACGATTTTCATTCAATTTGGTATACCTATGGCCTCCATTTGGGGTCTCCATTTGTGCCACGAAGCTTTTGCTTATTTTCAATCACTTCTAAAGAGTCAAAAATAGAGTTTGATATTTTCGAAATACCTTAGCTCGAAAAGAGTTGAGGTAGAATTCAGTTTTTAGAATCGAATGAGACCACCCAAAAGTCTGTAGGACAAACCGTTCGTTCCGATAAGGACTTTAGGGTTGGACGTATAATAAATTAGAAACACGATTGTATTCTCCAATAAATCTCCACCAATGGGAAAAGGCAACAAATATCCGTTCAAACTCAACTGATCAAATGCTATCATTGTTCTTTCCTTTAAATAAAGTTTGGTTTGTAATAATTACAATGGTGTTGTTAATTATCTGCTTCTTGTTGCTAAGGAAGCAGGAACTAATTATTAGTTCCTGCTTCCTTAGCAACAAGAAGCAGATATTTTAAGGAAGGCTACCACAACTCTGAAAGTGATGATATATAATATTTGGTAAGTAGGTCGTATTCATCGAATTGCCTTGTTCTAAACAAAATTGCAGACGGTTGATCTAAACAGTTAAATAATTATTACCATTATGTAATTTAATAATTTTTTCCCCTCAAGAGGTGTTATTAAAGTAGCTTATTAAAAAAGTGTATACCTACCACTGAGTGACGCTACATAAATTTTCCCACTGGTAGTGACGTCAACACTTGGTCAAAAATAATGTATAATTAGTATGTGGTCATCATCGAACTGGAAAAGCTCTACTTGACCGCATACGATTTGATATCAATCCAAACAATAACTCGAACTCAATCAATCAACTCCTTAGCCGAGCTCTTCCTATCACTAGAACTATTACTGGGGTAGTTATTCTCTGCTATAACAACTCTCCCACTCACTCCTCCATTGAATGCAATAGAAATGCCAACTCACTAAACCATACATCTCACTCTAAACCAAGTCGTACTAGAAATTCATCATAGAGTTCCTAGAACTCAGGGTAGAAATGTCTCAAACTTTAAGCAGCTTTTCCATTCATCCCAAGCTTCAATAACTTTCCTGTTCCCCCACTCAACAAAATATGAATTAGCCTAGTTCTTCTGCTCTCTGGGACCCCCTTTCTTCTCACTACCATATTTAATTACCTTCAGTACGATGATGCTCTAAGCTATTGTGTACTCGGGAGATGGAAGAGAGCATTTCATTGTCTTCACCCACTTCTGTTTTCTATATGAACACCAATCAATATTCTTATAACAACTCTCATATGTACTCCTCTTCAGAAACACTCAATCGCTCATTAATCTTCGTTATATGAGCCCAATCACTCAGGGATTACACACTCTCTCTTTTTTAGGAGGTCCGACAGACTTGGGCGTCCCTTTGCGATTAATCTGAGGTAAAGTTGGACAACACTCAACAGAAAACAAATAACCACTCACTAATCCATCTTCATTCTGAATCCAAATCCGCGAAAAAAAACATGGGTATATGTCTGTGTGTGTGACAAAATCCTGTGTACTCTGCCCAGGCCTTATTTTACAACTAATTTTCGTGTTTCTTCTTTTTTTTGACGCGGAAAATTATCTAGTTGTGCACTACGTCGCCGGAATTTTAAATTCTGCCTTTCAGGGGGGAAGGGGGGGGGGATTATGCTTTTTGTGCATAATCTTGTGTACTCTGCCCAGGTCTCAATTTCCAACTGATTTGCGTGCTTCTTTTTTTTTTTCATTCAGAAATCTTCCAAATTGCAAACTATTTTACCTGAGTATCCAAATTAGCATGGTGAGGGGTAATATTCACAAAATATCCGATTTTTCAATATTTTGGCCCCTCACAGCTTACTAATTGTACCCAAGCTTTGAAATTGAGGGAAAATTCTCATTATACCTCCGGATTTCCATGAATTATTCTCTGTACCTACTCTGTACCTACTCCCAAGTACCTCTGCACTTCATTCCTTGTGGTTTGTTTGGAGAGTGAGAGGAAGAGTTGTTGAAGTGACGATGTGAGATGAGAGGAAGAGCTGTTCTACCTTCGCGCTCCTCACCTCCCCTGTAGGGATGGTTATCGTTATAAAAGTATCAATACTGTATCGTATCGATATCCCATGTATCGTTTGGCTTGAGTATCGATATTTCAAAATATCTAGTATCGATACACAATTTTCTCAAAATATTAACATTATCCAATATTCTCAAAGAAAATATTTTTCTCGATTCATTTTCTTCGATTCATTTCTTACTATCAAGAGTCAAATTGAGTGTATTTCCACAACATACCGTTAATTATTATTGACGGTGTATACGTTATCGAACATTTTCTCCATAACATTGATTAATTTTATCCGCATAATGACCCAGCAGCCTCTCTACCTTTTTCATCTTTTTATTTTTTTTAAATCCATTACGTTTAATTGTCTGCGAAAACAGTATCGATATTTAGAAATTATATAGATTCAAAATTAACGTGTAGTGCAGTATCGATTCTAAAATATCGAGTATCGGTACGAAAGAATCGATATTTTGAAATATCGGGTACCGATTCCCATCCCTACTCCCCTGACAATTCCAAGTTTCAGAAGGCCGAGTTGTTTGGACAGGAAGTGAATAGTTCAATGAGTAGAAGGGAGACTCGGTGAGAGGAAGAGTCATTGTTGTGTTTTAATGAGTTGAGAAGACCCTCGGAGTGTCAATCGAGTTATTGGGAGTAGGCCTTCCATAGATAAGCTCTTCCCATCACTAATAGGTAGGCACTGTGGCAGCCTTTCCGATCGCACGCCACTCCTTAGTCTTCAGATTAACCCTGTACACCTTCCTAGAATAATATGCTTATTGATTCCTGAGATCTAAAAATAAGTAGGTTTATAAGTAAGTAGGTTGACCTATCATGTCACTAAACCACAACCGAATATCACTTCTTACAATCGCGTGTCTCATCCGTTCCTAGATAATTCATAGACAAACCTACCTGATAATAAAACCTCAAACCCTCTTTTTCTCATTTCCATTTAAAATGCCAACTTTGAAAAAGAATTACGTTACTAAGAACTTTTCTTATTGAGATGAAAACAATCAGTCATTATTGATTTGTTGTAGATCATGACGAACCGATAAGTCAGTTTCAACCCTTCAAATTTAGAGACAATAAGCACCTTCTAATAAATAGTTCCACACTGATCAATATCAATAAGTAGTTTTTTATAATCCACCAACCACCAAATTTGTCCAAAAAAATCAAAAAATTTTGATTTTGGAGGAAATTATTTCTTTACATAAATTAAGTGAAAATGATTCGTCCGTTATTTTTGGTAGACTAGGAAGCAAAAGATATCTAAATGGGGAGAGTAGCACATAGCTTCTTGACATACGGTCAGACGTCACAGTATCAATTTAAAGCATCGTTTTGTACGATAAAATTCAAATCATTCGATCTCACAATCATATTATTAATTGTTTTTTAGACTGGGAAGCTGGATGAGGATATTTTTGTTCACATGTTATTGATTTTTTTGGTTTCGTAACGTTTGCCGAGGCTGCCATTGATTGCAACGAGGTGAACTATTTTAGCCTTCGACACAACCCCCAATTCAGGTCAGCTGTGGCCGAGCGAGTTGCGGCACGTGTTTCTGGAGACGAGACTCAGACCGGTTGCGGGGCCGTGAGTTCGGGGCTCGCCTCGGGAGCATATTTTCGGGTATGGCAGTTCCCCCTCGTCACAACCTTGAGCGGTGAGGCCAATTGGAAGCCATGGGAACAAATTCTGATCCTCCCTTAGGAAGACAGCTGATGACGTCCGCGACGCCAGGAATGGCAGTCGGACGAAAATCCAACCTGATATATATTTTTTATTTTATTTTTTTATTTTTCACAACTCCCAATTACTCTTCAAATTCGAGAAAAAAATCAGGGCAATAGATCGGTTGAGAAATCGGCATTTCAGAATAAATCTCGAAATAGTGGGGAGCGATTAAGAGATAAGAGGTTAAGCGAAACGTAGATGGTGACGCCACGGAGTACTCTTGCTGATATTCCTTAGTACCGTAACTATGTAAATCTATGTCTACGCCATACTCCGTGGGTGATACGTTTTAGCACAAAGTCTGATTTAGAGATGTCAGAAATGAAATTTCAATGGGTTTTTATTTCTCTCTCAGTTGTGTTTTAATTTCTTCTAATCTACTTCTCTACTTCTAAAACATAATGGCGTACCTACAACGATAATTGGGAGACGTCACGTATTTAAAACTCATGGTAAACTTTAATTTTTGAAGTATCTTCCTACGAATAATTAACATCGCGAGCTAAAAGTGTATACTTTTCTTCATTCCCATACCACTTATAATAGTACTAAAAAAAGCTTTCAAGGAGAGAAACACAAAAGTAATTAAAAATCCAAGAGATTTTCAATTAACAATTTTGTTCCTTGTTTCAACTTCCAAGAACTCTCTCAAAAGATTTATCTTATCATCAAAAACATATCTGGTTGTGCATTTATAAAATTCATTAATTTTAATGTAGCGGGGATGGTTTGAAGTGAAATAAAATTTTGGTACAACAGAATTTGATGAAACAGTCAACAAATCGCTCTTAATAGGATCGAGTTTTCTTTTCTTTCTTCGGGTGCTGCTTCTTCTCGCAATTTCGCAGTTTCCAATGTAGAAAATTGTCGTTGGATCATCTTTTTTTCACAATTAAGGGACTTCTTATTTGGCTGCAGTGTCAAATCACAAGAGAGGTGATATATTTGGGAATTAGCGCCGAGGCTGACTCATGCAAGCTTGTGCTGCAACACTCGTGTACATGTACCATTATAAACCCCCGTGACGATCTTCTATCGTTAATTGAGCAGTTATTGTGGAATTTATCAGAATACTAACAACCCCTTGATGTCCCCGTGGGCCAGACCAAGAGAAGCCACACACACACACCTCACCACACATGATACCCCTGATCGAGTAAACTTTACAGAACAATGATGTACCGTTGTGTAATAATTTGCAACGTTTTTAGATCAAAATACGGAGGTTTGCCAAGGATCAGCTCCTGGTCGGATCCACTTTGGGTAATTTCAGGCGATAAGAAATTTCATCAAGTATTCAAATTTAGGTCTAAATTCATGTTGCGTGCCGTTTGACTGTAGTATAATATACTACAGAATTATATTATATTCACAATTATATTATATTACATTCATTGAATTTTGATTATATTATATTCAAAATTCAAAAGCTGTTGATAGTCCGATGGAGTCATTGACACTCAAATTTCAGTCAATGACACCATCAAATCATCATTCTTCGGTAAAAAGAGTTGGGTTAGGTTCGGGCTTCCTATCAGTTCTCTCCTTCACCCCATCACAACTTCAAAATCATGAAAAAACCACAAAAAAAAGTTCGATTTACTTACAAAACAAAAAATACACCAGGGTCCTGTTAGGAGATTTTTGCTGTTTCTAACAACTCTCTAAAAAACAGACTTACAAAATTAAAAAAATAAATTTACTCCTTACGAACAAAACTTATAATTTAGTAATTATTGAAGAACATTTAATTATTTCTGTATGGTATCTAACTTTATAATAAAATAAATTTAAAATTAATAATAATTATGATAGAATCAAATTTAGGATTCAGTATTCAGAAGAATGAGATCACAGACATCTTCAAACTCAGGTCAGTAGGCTGTCCCCAAAAATCATGCTGTTCAGGATTTCGAAAAACAATGCATTAGTCTAATCTGATATATTTATCACTTATTAAGTGAACTAATGCATTGTTTTGCGAAATCCTGAACAGCATGATTTTTGGGGACAGCCTACCATAATATGGAACGTCAATAATGATGAGAATGAGATTATGAACCACCAGCTGACAAAGCCACCGTACCCCGGAATATTCCTGGGAAACAGAAAGTTGTCAATTACCACCTTAGGTGTCGATGAAACCTCATTTATAGTCAGAATTTCGCAAATTTCTGGTTGGTACTGCGCATGCGCAAGCGTAAAATCCCTGCATGCATTCAGGTGTACGAGTTTACAATATACTGTGTACGTTTTTAATGTAGACCTTTGTAGTCCTATGTCAATTCCATCGCAGTCACATTTTTCGTGATCGAACCATCTATACAATGCTAGAGTTCCTGAGGATGCTATGTGCCACACGTACCTGAGCATAGTTTATTTGCTGATTCCTATATATGCTTAGTTTGCAATCCTATTTGTTCGTTGTGGGGGTCAGCTGTGGTCGTGCTCGTTACGGCGTGCGTCTCTTAGCGACGATTCTCGGACCTGCCGCGGGGTCCGTAAGTTCGAGGCTCGCCTCGGAAGCTATTTTCGTGCAAGCCAGGCTCAGTCCCCACTTTCCCCAACCCAGCCCTGAGGGCGGTGAGGCAATGAGAAGCCATGAGCGAAATCTCAGAACAAATTCTGATCTTCCCTTTGGAAGACATCCGCGGATGACGTCCGTAAAGCCAAGAATGGTAGTCGGTAGAAAATCCAACCTGGAATGGTTATTCACATTACTTTATTTACTTTTTACTATTTGTTCGTTGCTCGTACGTTACCTGCAAGTTAGACAAAATTCAGCAGGTCGGTTGAAAACCGTTACTATTGAAGATCAAGGACACAAAGAGGTTCTATAAAAAGGTCAAAACTCGTTCTACATTCAGGTTGTTAACGTTAACTAGCTCTGTAAAGGTGCTTTTAAGACGAGAGGAAAAAATTTCCTCGCTATAATTCAATTACGCTCTACAGCAACAGGTTATTTAAGGCTTCTAATAACGAAAACTCCTCGCTCGGAAGCTATAGAAAGTTCGTCTTGAGCTGAAATACTGTTGACCGAAGTGAGGTGTCACTTGTTGAAATGAAGCTATGAGGAGGTGTATGAGAACTAAGCAAGAAGTTTAGAAGGACAATAATTGTCCCTTCCAGGATAAATTATTTGTCTTGGGATGCTCGCTCGAAACGGTGACATTTTAGCAGAGAACTGATTAAATCCTCTATAAGGATTCATTATAACGGTGAAAATGCTCATCATGGGGTAGTTAGGGAAGTTATGATATAGGTAGAGAATGCCTGCTTTGTGGATGTGGCGCATAGCTTCCCCGAATGCGACATGATTGAACGCATTGTAAGACCTCGATAAATAGCGGATCTCGTTCAGTGATAAATCAAGCTACTACCTGCGCAATCGCTGCATCAATTAACTGCTCTACAAAACATATGATTGGAAATTGAAGAAGAAGAAAACACATTTTATTAAATATCACATCGTAACATGCTAGGTACAATAATTTATTATTAGGTAAATATCACTAGGTAATTGCAACATGTGAAAATGCTTGAAAATTAATTCAAACAATTACAACGTGGTCCGACTTTGGATTTAGTCCGTATGTCGGGGGGGGGGGGGAAATATAACCATCAATATTATTTCATATCATTATCATTAATTATTACAATATCATTATCAATGTTACAATCAAAATATTACAGCAAATCGTTTACTATTGTTTATTATTGATATAATCCTCTATCAATGTTTGTTATTGTTGTTGGTTTATAAAAGGTATTTGCTCCGGTAAAAGAATATTCATTGAGGCCCACCAATTAGATTCGGCTATGAGCTCTGCTCGGTATCTTGATGCCCGGGATCTAAATCTTGCCAGTGCCGCCCAATATCCTTCATCCACAGTCTAATCATTGCGGCCTGCTCCAGCACAGCTGCTCCAAGGTAGCGTACGCTGAACACTGCAAGAATTGAGCAGACCCCGAGGAAATGAGCCATATCCTCCCACACTCCCATAGTACAAAGAGAACACAAGGTGCTGGGGGCTTCTTGTTGATCGTATGGCTTGGGGAGAAGGGACCCTCGAAACCTCACCAGCCACCGAACTTCCCATAATGGATGTTCTCCCACCTTTCCAGCAAAGGCTGCCGGGTCAATGATTAGGGACTGTCTTAGGGCATAACCCAAGGTGAGTAAGGGAAGAAATTTACGAACCCGTGTGACAGACTGATACGAAACCAAAATTGTCCAGAAAAGTCTAGTACGTGAAATGCGAAGAAAAAATATGTTTTGCAGAAAATGTAATTTTTTAACCTTAAAATGTGAAAACAATACTCTTTCTCTATCTTGGTAGTGTCAGGAGCAAAATGATTCAAATTAGGTACCTACTCTAATACGAAAAATTCCAGTAAAAAAAAAAAAATGTTTTTACCGTCGAAAACAGACCCTGATTTCTTTATCATCCCGTAACAAGGAATCAACCACCCATGATATTATCCGGCACGACTTACTCGATATGATCCAAAACGAAATTATATTTGTTTTATATCACCATTTTCAGTGACACGAATTTTAAAAGTTTGTAAAAATAAGAGGAACGATTTTGTGGTGCCTAGGCCAAGAAATTGACCACAGACAGACAAAGAATTGAAATTATTAAGGAACCCTTAAAACGCATAATTCAAAAGATATTTTGAATTTGGAAAATACACAATTTTCCGAACAGTGCAAAAGTTGAAATTCTCAGGAAAACTTTCCCATGTTTTACTAATTTTGCACAAATCATCAATTCGAGCGAATTTTTCGTAAATTTTTCCAAAATTTCATCACTACTTGCTGGTTGAGGCAACTACAAAATTTCTAAAGCGGAAAAGGCGGTAAGGCGAAGGGAGACTGGTGCCAGAGGACTCTTGTGACGTCACGCCCCTTCCCAGCCGAGGAGCGTGAGCACACATCTCTTATACTCACCTCGGGCATAACCCGCTCAATCTCTTGTCTGAATCCGTGGGGATATCAAAACTTCAGTCCCCAACACTCTTTGCACAGGAGGGCTCTAGACTACGAATTGAATCACTCGTGACGAAGTTGTGGTCACCCGTTTCAATGAAAAACGGAGTTGAAAAAAAGTCGTCTATGTCACGTAAGTAATGAGTTGCAAAGTTAAATCGATTTCGACTGACACAAGCAGCACAGCTTACGTAGTCTCAGGTGAAAGGGAGCTTGAATACTTCTAGAAAGTGAAAGGGATACCCAATCAGATTGAAGCAGATATCAGTGAAAGGAAAACTTGAATGTTATTGGCTCAGAAAAGTTCAAGTGTCGGGGAGGATCAACCCAAATCCAAGGGTCAATCCAAGGTGCCAATCTAGGTGTCTCTTTGTCTATATGTATTTTTGTGACCGTCCACAGGAAAACGTAACTTAGCTTCCGGAAGAAAATTTTTCAGCAGAACAAAAAAACGAAGTCTGGGGCGAAAAATCGACTTTTCGGGTTATTATTGATTCGTATAGGATATCTAACGTAGTTTCTGAATCTGTATGCCGTTTTACGAATCGATTACTGGAAATCATCGATACATCGCAAAAACCAACGCGCGGAATAATGTAACTTAGCTTCCCGGGGCCACTTGAACCTCATCTCTTGAAGAAGAAGAAGAAGTTTAAACGACTATAGTAACTACCTTGTAACACAAATTTCTGCGATTATCCCAGTCTCAATTAAAAAAAAATACATCTTTTGGATGGAAACCTACTCTAATACATTCCTAACAATAACTAGTGCTAATAAAAAGGTGGGAAAAAAAAATCAGAACCAGTTTGAAAAGGTGAGAAAGCTGCATCAAAACAGTTTCTAAAACTTTGATTGCATTTTTCTCAAAAACTGCTTATTTTTAATTCAGAGGTTCAAAAAATGATCGAAAATCTGAAAACGGCATCGTGTTCAGAAGCTTCTCGTCTCCCAGGAATGACAATAAAACCGCTTTCAAAATCTGGATGCTAAGTTTTCCTGTGGACGATCACATTTGAATTCATTTCAAACTCGAAGTTACGATCCATTGTTTCGATAATACCATTCAAATAACATTATCTTCGAAATAGAGCTTCCCACACCTGTGGGCCGAGGTTACACATCACCTGTATCACCCCTTCTGTTCTAAACTCTTTAATATTCATCATCCTGAAGTTTCCATGAGAAGATGTTCGATTCATCCATCCTCTACCAAATGTTCCAAAGTTGACTCGTCAAATCGTAATTAGGAGAGTTTAGATCGCACGTTTTGCTGATCTATCATCGTAATGTCAAAGACTTCCAGACGTAAGTTGAGGAGGGGAGGTTGATGACGGGAAAACTTGACTTTTCCGATACTCCCTAAATTAACGAAGGGTGGCGAGGTCTGTTCAAGCTCGACATAATATGTCATCATATTATCATGAAACATATGATTTCCGTGTTCTTTCTAATTAATGTGTACTTCAGGAATATCGTTGATTCCATTGCTTTCACCTCAACCTTTGAATAGAACTTAATTGGGAATAAAGAGCAGAAGAAAATGTAGGAAAAAGAGGATGAATGTCCCTGTCTAATGATGGCTATTGAAACGGATCAACTGGATGCCGTTGGATAGGGTTTATTTGGAGCAGCAAAAGGTACCCCTATCATTAGACGCCACAAAAAACTATCCACTCTATATCAATCGGACCAACACAATTCTTCATAATTTTTTGCTTAGAATTCAAAACTAACAAAATTGCTGCTCAACTTTGTTTTTGGTTTATTATTTTCAGTGATGAACCTTTGGAATCGTCCAAGAAAAAAAATTTTGACTCCTCAGAATTTTCGATTTACCGAAAATATTTATCAGAAAATCGAATAAAAAATTTTCCGTCCGTCCGCCGTACGCGATTTTCGTGAGCCGATTTTGATGAAACTTGGTACATGGGCTCCATTTGGGGCCTAGTTGTGCTCCGAAGCTTTTGGTTGATGTCAGTAACTTCTAAGGGGTGAAAATTAAGGGTTGAAATTTACTAAAGTGCCTCAACTTGAAAACTCTCAAAATAAAGGTATCACTTTTTCGCCAATTTTAAATAGTATCTAGAATCTAAAATCTTAATGGTTGAATTTACGATAAATCAGAAACACGAGTGTGAATCGCAAAAGAAGCCTAATCTCCTTTCAAATTTTAGTTGACCAAAATGCGATCGTCGTTCGTTTCTTCGAGTTGTACCTACTCAGTTTTGCGTCTTAGCAATCAGTAATCATATTTCCTATTGATTAAGGCAACCTCAACTCCCTGCTTCTTCGATCTGAGTGTGAAGCGTTTATTTCTTCCAAATAACTTGATTGTGAAGTTGGTATTTGGTAGGTAGGTAGTGAACTGATAAATGCACTAATGGACTAAATGCTCCAATGAATTTCGAAAATCCTTGAACATTTCCAATTAGGGTACTACAACTTTTAAAGTTTGAGCCCATTCAATGAAGTCAAATACTGACCCGGAACAACGAACGATCGGCGACCGACTGAGAAACTCGCAATTAAAACGAGAATATTTCACCTACATCGTCCATTATCTATAGCATATGTATATTTACGATATGATACCACTATCTTAACGTTATCTGTATTTACTACAAACATGGAACTACCCTCTACTTTGGATACTTTCAAGGAAGTTGCATCAATTAAAGGCGAATTGCTGGAGCGTGTTCACCAAAACTTCTCTGACCGACTTGCCACGCGCTACGAACAAGATGGCATTAATTTGTCGTATGTTATCTTTAAAACTTAAAATAATTGCATTCATTTCCTTATCAACTAATATAACTCAATAACATTTTATGACGAAATCCACTGGATTTCCATACTCTTGTTTTAAGGTATTACCACCAAGAAGTTTTCCATTTTTCCTTCTTCTACTCCAATGAAATTGGGTGTAGGTATAGACTGTATGTCTCTTGGAAAGATGATTCTTGAGCTGACTCACTGTAATTGGGCCTTTGAGGTACCTTCCGCTCAAATACTACATAGATTTGTCAAAATAATTTAAATTTAATTTTAAAAAATCCGAAAATACCAATTTCCTTAACAAGTGGGGAATTAAGGGTTAAATAACTTAAACCATTTCATTTGAACCAGCTTCTCAGGTGGCTCAACTCTCTGATCCTAAGTATAAAATTCCTTTCGTGAAATGGTCAGAATCCTGATCCGCGGATTTCATTTAGTCCTATCTTTGAGGTTTATGCATTCAGATGAAACCAGCCCTCAGCCTCCATCCTCACTATGGAACTACTGGGCGGATGCTGGATTAGTATAGTAAATCGGTGACTGCTGCTCTTTAAAATGCTGTTGCTTGTGTATCAACTGATACTTTCTTACTGCTTCTTCAGACCTGAAACAGATCCAATTAATAGTCACCAGGGTAAACCATTTGGACTTAGAATGGTTGTTTTCATGCACACCGCCTACAAAGTTTCCATTCCATTACTTTTCTTGCTAAGAGGCACTTTCATCCTTGCACTAATTATCTTAATAGAACTTTTCTTGTAAACAATACTTCCCTTACTACTTACTTTTCTTGTGCACAACGTAGTTTCCTTCCCTCCACTTTTCATACTCACATTCCATACATATACTTTTCTCTCGCACTACTTGCATTACTAATACTTTCCACCTCACACTTTCTCACAAGATTTTATGAAGATACATAAACATAACGTGTTTATGAAGGATACATTTCTGAAACAACCATCCGCCAAAATATTCACCCCCATTATGAATGATGTAATAATTATACAGGGTGTTTCACGAAAAGGTTACACCCCCCCTCATTTCCGCAAAATACAGCGTAGAAAATTCCAACCAACCATTTCTTCATGATTTCTTGTGAGGATCTCAGGAAAAATACTTTTGCGCAACAAAGTTGCGCGCAATCGTGCGCAATTGACACTAACTTCATTTTTTCAAATGGAACCCCCCTTTTTCATTATAGATTCGGATTCTACGTCGAATTTCATGAAAAATTCATACCCGAATCGATTTGTTTTATTGAGCTGGCTTTTAGAACGCTCTAATTTGCGCGACTCCACAATTGCGCAAAAATTAGGTTTTGGAGAACCCTTAGTGTGGCACATGTTTTTTCATCGTTTTTTTGACGCTGAATCACAGGGTGTCATCCGTTTTGAGGAAGACCAAGATTTCAAGAAGAAAAATTAACATTTCTTTCACGAAAACATCAGTTTTGTGGTCGAAATCATGTTTATTTTTTTTTTCTCACCTCCTTTTGAATCGCGGGCTTGGGGCCGTCTACGGTGGAGTTAAAAATAAAAACTGGCAGCACGATCATGCTTGAACTGAATGAAATTGCCTAAAAACTCATAACGATTTAAAAAGAGCGATTTTTTCTCTAATAACAACCGAATTTTTGGCCGCTAGTTAGAAAAATTCCAGTCAAATTAAAAAACGGATGTTCCCTGTGATTCAGCGTCAAAAAATGATGAAAAAAGATGTGCCACACTTAGGGTTCTCCAAAACCTAGTTTTTGTGCAATTGTGGAGTTGCGCAACTTAGAGCGTTCAAAAAGCCAGATTGCGCGCAATAAGAAAATTCGATTGCGCGATTTTTTTTTTGCGCTAAAGTATTTTTCCTGAGATCCTCACAAAAAATCATGTAGAATTGCGTTGGTCGGTATTTTTTACGCTGTATTTTGCGAAAATGAAAGGGGGTGTAACCTTTTCGTGAAACACCCTGTATATTAAACCTATTTCATGGGTATGGAATATCCAAATCAATGTACTTCCGACCGTCTCCCTTGTTCAAATGTAGGTCCGACCGCCATCTGTTGAAATCGTACCCGCACGAGATTTTCAGTCCATATTGGCTCCGCGGCAAATTGGATTGGATTGGGTTCGTGAAAATAATATCATGATGAAGGTTGAAGTGCCTCTTCAAATATCATCCAGTCGTAGCTCCGGGCCATGATGGATTATCCTTAACCCCACATATTGAAATGCTCGTAGATGATGGTTCCCGCGCACACAAATGGAAATCAACAAGTGTAATAAAATCTTGAGGGCCGCAAACAAAGCGGATCTCTCGTAGATTGAAAATCTCGTAGAACTTGGACAAGATCTGCTCTTACGTAATCAAACCATAACAATTGTCCTTCTTCTCCTTTCAAATACCTATAAATACGTGACATTCAGTAAATCAAAAGTTTTGTGCATCAGAAATGTAAGGTTACAAAAGAAACTTTTCAACCATTTTTCATTATTTATTTCTATATTTTATTTTATTGTGTACAGCAGGTCAAAAATATATCAGTGTCCCAAAATCGAGATTTCCTTTATGTAGTCATTCCTCATTATGGAGTTTTGAAAAACCATAATCTCATCGACTTAGATTTCTAATTAGATTTCATGATTATCAGTTGTCGGAACAACATCAGGCGAGAATAATATTATCATGAATCACTTGTATCCACGATCCAATTGTTCAATTTAGCCCACAGGGATGAAAGGTAAAGCTGGGAGCCATGGAAGCGTTTTGATTGGTGGAGCTTCAGAACGTAGTTCTAGATGCAAACAACAGGGCATGATTGCTTTTTCCCAACATCATCTCGACAATTCACCTTGTTAACATAATACGTTAAATACATACTATGTATTTCTCCTTGGATTGTTAATTTGTTAACATATAGTCATTTTCTCGATATTTATAACCGAATCTGACCTAATGTTTTAATATACTGGGTTTCAAACGTTTCTAGGGATTTGAACTACCGGCGGTTGGAACAACATCATTTGACCGCTCAACTTGGAGTTTACTCTTCGTTTTGATTGGTTATCTCAAGTTTTTTTTTCAAGTCAAAATGATGAAGAAATAAAAACAACTAACTGGTCATTCAGGAGGAAGCAGGTGGTTTGAAAAGAAGCGGGGGCATGGCCTCCTCCACCACCCCCACCACATTAGTTCCATAGATTGAAACCACCGGCGCTACTGAGGCAGCCTTGAGAATGCCATTTTAACGTTGGGTTTCCCTTCTGCTCTCGTCTCCGGTACTCTGTGATTTAGCCCCATATCAAAAAATCGCATCGATTTTGGTTTATTGTGTTCAATAAAGTACCTGTAGCATAGTACCACGGTATTACGGTACACTTTATATTGTACCTGTCAAGTTAAAAAGGAGGCTACACCTAAATGTTCTGCGAGCGTGGTAGAACCGTGGATAAAGAACAAGACCGAAGACAGATGGGACTTCACTTTATAATGACACTTCTTGACAGCTACACAACGACATATGACATTGACAGTATTAACCAAACTAATGTTAATTCGACAAATTGACGCGAGGAAAGCTACTACTTTGAGTCCATTCCATTGAACCAAAGAGGTAATGTCATAACATCCGATCCAAACAAGGCGCCCGATCCGAGTAGAGTGAGGAGCAGGCTTCGCGCCTTCGTCTTCTTCACCTTCAAGTGTTGACAGCCCAGACGGTTATTTTGTGCTGTCATTGGAGTTGTTCCTTGCATGCGAGTCTAGCTTTCAACGCGGCAACTTGTTCCTCATCAATGTCAATTTCCCGCTTCAGTTTGAATTACGTACGTGGCCATCAATTGTCTAGCCGAAGTACCTATAGTCTGGTCAAACCTCGATGGCATTTGGATTTACTTATACAGTGACACTACAATGAAGTAACGAAGGATGACCAAACTCAGGTAGTCGAACCGCCGATCCTTTCCAAAGACCACCTCAAGCTGACGGTCCTGTGAGTGTTTAACAGACCCAAAACCCCAAGTGCCATTGAGGATTGATCAGGCTATAATCGTACTTCACAGTAAAAACGCTGCAAATTATTACACAACGGTTTATTATTTTTATATAGATCACTCGTCTACAAAATCACCAACCATCCAATATGAAGAGAAAAATAAAAAAATTAAAATAAAATCAAAAAATAAAAAAATCCAAAAAAAATCGAAAAAATCAAAAAAAAAAAAAATCAAAATCACCAACCATCGATTGCATTTCGGTCAGCTCTAATTTGAACGGAGATTAGGCCTCTTTTGCGATTCACACTCGTGTTTTGATTTATATATATATATATATTTCAATATAAACCCTTAAATTTTCGTAGGGAGCGAACGGTTTGTCCTACAGAACTCCGCGTGGTCTCAAAAAATTCTAAAAATTCTATAGAATCTTAATTTGAAGGAAAAACAATACCTTTATATCAAAATTTTTTGAGTTAGGGCGTTTTCAAAATTTCAAAATTGATTTTGGAACCCTTAGGAGTGACCTACATCAACCAAAAGCTTCGGGGCACAACTAGACCCCAAATGGAGCCTACATACCAAATTTCATCAAAATCGGTCAATGCTAAGTGGCAAAAGTGCCGCGTACGGCGTACGGCGGACGGACGGCCAAATTTTTATTCGATTTTTGGATTCTACGTACCTTGAAACGTAAACCATCAAATTTTGAGGGGGTGTTAAAATTTTTTTTTTCTTGGTCGATTCCAAAGGTTTATTATTGAAAATAATAAACCAAAAAAGTCTGCCAAGTGGGTGTGGCACATAGCTTCCTCATATCCATAACCCGATTATATAGATGATCCGATGCATAGTAGTTAATCTCAAAACATCAATCACTAAGTACTCTGCACTGCCCTCATAGGGGACTTTATACTCGTGAAAAGGTGTGAGTCTGCCTACGGTAAATTCTTTGAAACCTGGCCAAACTGTAAGAAACAAAGATCCGAATTTAGCGAATTTTCAAAAAACTCAAAAACGCCCACATTAGGATCTTTATGAGGTTCGGTGAAATGAGTGGAGTATCAACCTCTGGTGGGAGGGGAGATCCTCTACTTAGGGGCTAATATAAAGAAATGGCGCAACCCCAGATTCCAGACTCCTATGTTTGTGACGGAGAGTTAAAATAATTATTGTATTTAAGAAGATTATGTTCCCCTCTTTATATTTTAGTAGGAATTAAGTATCTCAAAAGAAAATACTTGGAGGAAACGACCGTTTATATAAATATATTTGGAGTCTTAAGGGAATTTACTGATAAATTAGTGTTTCATGAATATGGATAGATCGCCACCAGCTCTATGGTTGGAGAGTGAGTTGATTCATTCAAATCTTGATAGGTCAAATGAATCGCTTTGAATGAATTTTCCTAACGGATGGTCTCAGGAGGCAATTTCAGTGCTTCTCCCAGCGCATTAATTCCGCGTAATATATCCGACCGCTTCATCTTTAGTACTTATTTCGCTCATTAGTTTTTATATCCACAGTATTTTAACAACGATTTAGGTTGTATCCTTCACAATCTATTTCAGTGTTGGGTTCATCGTTTGTCTCGTGCAGATAGACGAGTCTTGTTTTGAGTAGATATCGCACGTAGTTGGAACAGCATGGAAAACGACACACGAGCGTCAAAGCAAAATTAGATTTTTGCGAAGTCCTGAATTGGAGAATTTTGAGAACTTTTCCCATAGAAATCAATTTGGAACATTCTCGAAGAAATTTTAAAATTTTTTTCTTTATTTTATTTTGTAAGCATAAATAATGATACGATCAAGATTGTACAGTGTTGAGGTGCCCTCCAAACACTTACAGAGTTCGGCCGCATTACTTCCTTTTCTGAACATATTGTTTAGTAAAGCATGCATTCCAGGGGACGTCCCATGGGATAAGCATTAGATCAGTTTAACCAGTTGGTAAGCGATAAAACTGTTTCACTCGATGTAATTTATTTATTACTTTAGGCAAGAAATAGTGACCCCCCACCCTTATCCACCATAAAATTTCTAGCGGCATGGGAGCCTCGAATCTGAAGAGCATTTTAAAATCCATGATATACAATACCCAACATGCGAATTCGAGTTAAAAAAAAAACCAAAACACGAAACACGGTTTATGGTGTCCTGGCACCATGGTGGCACCACTATTAGTTCAATGGTGGTACAGAGAATAATTCATGGAAAACCGGAGGTATAATGAGAATTTTTCCTCAATTTCATAGCATGGGTACAATAAATAAGCAGTAAAGGAACCGAAATATTGAAAAATCTGATATTTTGTGATTACTATCCCCCCACTCATCCCCTCCCCTTGCGAATTTTGGTACTCAGGTGAAATCATGTAGGTTCAACTTGGAAGTTACCTATTCGAGTAGAACAAAAAAAGAAACACGCAAATCGGTTGGAAATTGAGGCTTGGACAGAGTTTACAAGATTATGCCCGCAAACGCACGTTTTTCAAGCGTTAACCCCCCCCTCCCCCCCTTAAAAAGCAAAATTCGAAATTTTGGCGACGTAGTGCACAACTAGATAGTTTTCCGCGCTGAACAAAAAAAGAACCTCGAAAATCGGTTGAGAACTAAGGCCTGTGGAGACGACACAAGTTTTTGTCACACACACACACAGACATTCACCTATGGTTTTTTCCGCGGATTTGGATTCAAAATGATCTAAAACGGATTACTGTGTGGTTATTTTTTTCTGTTAAGTGTTGTCCAACTTTACCCCAGATCGATCGCATAAGGACGCCCAAGTCTCACTGTGGGAAGCCCTAAAAACTGGATAAAATGTATTAAATTTATGAGAACGTTTGTGATTTGGTTTTACAATGTAGGTAAACTTCTAAAGTTTGGTTTTACATAGTTTTGAAGACAAGATCACTTAGTTGACGTCTCTTTTGCCTACGGTGAATTCTTCAAAACCTGGCCAAACTATAAGAAATGAAGGCTGTTTTAATGAAATTTTCATAGTTGTTGGAGATTAGTCAAATGACGGTCCTTTATGAATTGCATCACTATCGGACCAATATTAGCTCAAGATTGAGCGATTTAGAGTTTCCTGAAGCACCGAAAATGTGCCACGTTTTGAAAGTTTTGTTTGAATAGAACTAGTATTTTTTCATCTGACTGTTACATCCCAAATGAGCAGAACCCAAAATGTTTTGGACGTACAGCTGAATCCACTTTATCATCTCTTCACGTCTAATTCCAACTAATATCAGCCAGAAATTCGTTCGCCATTGAGCTTCGGGGAAATCCGCTCAGAAAACGTACATTGCAATTACTGCTAGGGCTGGTTGGGGACTTCAATGTCACCCGCGGAGCAAACGATGGAAGAGTGGTAGTCAACAGAGATCTGTAGTCAGCCGGCAGCCATTAGAGCAATTAAACATTCGTCCCATCAAAGTCATTCATTCGACAAGCTCAACCCAACTGGGTCTGCGGAAATAGCTCTGATGAGTGGACATAGGGAAGAGGTGATCCATCAATGGGGGCTTTTTATATGCCGATATTTATGTCCCCTCAAGGCCAGCGGAGAGGGTTTGTTTGAACATTGAGCCATCTAAAGGAGGCTGATTTGACATCGTTTATAGTTTGAGCCCGTTTTCATATTCATCTCAAAATATAGTTGTTCATCGTACTAGACCAATTTAAATCGATTTGTGGTGAATAATAATGGGAAGTTTCCAGAATTTGTCAGGGAAATCGCGTAAAAGAAGAAAATTATTTCGGAATTCGACCTATTAATTTTGCTCCAACCCTAATTGGACCATGGCGTCACCGAAAACATCTTGGGAGTTCCACAGTGTCCCAAAGTGTCACCAGATAAACTAAATTTAAATTGGAGTTCAAAAATTATTGGACTGAGCTTAATTTTTCTAACCATTTTATGCAAGTTATTGGAAGTCAAAAAACGCTGCAAATTATTACACAAAGGTTTATTTTTTTCGATATAGATCACTCGTCAGCAAAGAACCTTGCCATTATCACCACTTACCAACCATAGATACCACCTACTTACCACTACAGCAATCGCATTTTGGTCAGATAAAATTTGAACGGAGATTAGGCCTCTTTTGCGATTCACACTCATGATTCTGATTTATCGTGAGTCCAACCCTTAAGTTCTCGTAGGGAGCGAACAGTTTGTCTTACAGAGCTCCACGTGGTCTCTAAAAATTCTAAAAATTCAACACTATCTTAAATTGAAAAACAATACCTTCATGTCAAAATGTTTTGAGCTAGGGCGTTTTCAAAATTGCAACCCTTATTTTTCAACTCTTAGAAGTGACTGACATCAACCATAAGCTTCGGGGCACAACTACACCCCAATTGGAGCCTACATACCAAATTTCATCAAAATCGGTCCATGGGAACTAAGGAAAGTGCCGCGTACGACAAACGGTGGACGGACTGCCAAATTTTTGTTCGATTTTTGGATTCTACGTACCTTGAAACGTAAAACAACAACATTTTGAAGGGGGGGGGGGGGGGTAAAACAACAACAACATTTTATCATCGATTCCAAAGGTTGAAAATAATAAACCAAAATGACGTTATGACAAAAATTTCGAAAATTTTCTCATCGATTTCTTCGAAAATTTGTGTCATACCTAACTCTATTTTACGTTGATGGGTGAATGATGTGGTCACGTTGTTGATGAAGAGTTTGAGTATATTGTTAATTTTGTATTAGTCAGTACATGTTTTGGCGTAACATGTTCGCATTCTTTAGCCTGAAATTATTCAATCACAAATAAATTAGATAGATTATAGATTAAAATAAAATAAGATATGCTGCATTGCAGTTTCGTCAATGTTATATTGATAATTATTGTTTTTCGACTGACCTTTGAAAAACAATAATTATTAATAAAACGTCGACAAAACTGCTGTGCAGTATTATATAGTGAGATTGAACTTATACACTTACATTTCTTTAAAATTATAACTTCTAATTTATTTGTATTAAAAAAAGTTAGACTGAAGAAGGCGACGACGTTTCGCCGAAACATGTACTGACAAATAAACATTGAACAATAGACTCCAACCTTTTATCGACCTTATTCTGAGACTTCCATTAGCCCACAACAAATTCTGCTGACCATCAGATTTAAAGTTGCAATTTGATGTTGGTTACTCCGGTGATACTTTGGGGCATCTGTAAAGTTTCTGAGATGTTTGTCGGCGACGCTAGTGATACCATGGTCTAATTAGGGTTAACCATTTTCTCATAACAAAGGTCACTCAATCCAAAGAACACTGACACACAGTCTGAACTAGGTATGCACAATACGCATGTATACTCGTAAAAATAATAAACCCAGTCTTATGTAAAGCTTGCAGTGCCGTGATTGCGTACGGAGGATTCCCACTAAACATACAATAGTAATGAGGGGTCTCGTGGTAACTCAAAACGAAATACCTTCATTTACATGCATCAAATAAGAGAAATTGTATTCACACCAATTCCAAAAGAGAGCGCAAACCAAGAAAAACCATGTTCAAAGGGGCTTTGATCATCGCCAGGTTATTAAGTTGTGCCTATTTTACTGAGAAGATACCTAATTACTGAGAACCTCATTTGCCTTTATTTCCAGGGAAATTGAATTCCGTAAGTCAACATTAGCAACCCTCGAAATTTCGCGGTATATCTACTATCAAAGGAAACTACAGCAATGCGGTCGCCCTACAGTGATTATTATTCGTACTCAGCCACAATTAACTCTTTGTTTACTCGAGTAAGTAATGAATTCACAAAAATTACCTCGGTTAATGGTGGCGTCTATTCAGAAGAAGAAACAATAAACTCAGCTGAATACGTTGAGTAATTTGCGAGGAAAATTACAAAAGATTGCAAAGGGCAATCAAGTTCTCTCAAATTTTTGAGCTTCTTTATACTTTGAGCTTCTCTAAAAATTGGGTATGTTACGATGATAACTTTAATAAAAAAACCGCTTTAAATTATTACACAACGGTTTATTATTATTCTTTATTAATCATTCGTCTGCAGAGAACACGTCCTTGTCATTATCACTTCTTTTTGTTTTTAAATAAAGTTCCCTGAAAGACAGAGGGGGCACGCCATTTATGAAAAATAAAGAAACAAATCAATTATTAATGGGACGGACGCTCAGGACTCACCCAACGCTGGCCTTAGGGATGAGGGAAGTTGAGGGAGGTGGCGGTGGGAGAGAGGGATGAAGGGGAGTGCCTCTATAAAACCACCAATTGAGGTCTGAGCCTAGCAGGAACGGGTGGTGGCACCACAGAGTATACCTACTGTCCCGCTCCACACTCCATGACAAAGTTGCAGCAATCACCTTGATGTTGTTGGGTGCTATTCCTTTTAGCTCCCACACCGCTTGCCGTATATCAGTTGTGTAATATTTCCTTATCTTAGCCCGCCAGGTCTGCTTCATGTCTAAGCTGCCATCGACAACTTGGACATCCAGGATAATGCAAGACCTGTCAGGCTTGACGCAACGATGTCAGGCTTCTTACCTTGGTGACCTGGCATGCCATACAATTTCCCCCTTTCAACATCCCAGCCGCTAGATGACAAGCCACCTGCTGTCTGCCTGTCGACCGCATCATGACTAGAGCTCGGAATTCGCATATTTTGCATATATTTTATTATGCGGTATATCTTTGTATTTGAACGTTTTGAAGGTTTCTGAAGGGTACGCGATGGTTTAAATTGAAATTGAAATTGCATATTTTTGCATATTTCGGTCATTTTGGGGATTTTTGCATTTTTTGGTCATTTTGGGGATTTTTGCTTATTTTGCAGCATATTTTACCAGTTTTTTGCGTATTTTGGATTTGCGGTTTCGACCCATCTTCTGCACTGGCTATTCGAAAAACCATGGACGCTCTAGAGGACAGGCAGATCGCCCATCGTTTGGCCTTTATAAATGCCAACTTTAGTACCACACCCCATTTGATAAACCACCTGGAGACCAGGGGGATGGATCTCTGCTCTGCCGTAGGTGCTGTTTCCGACCTGCTCGAAAAAAGCTCCCACTGGCATGGAACAACTGGAAAAGCCGTCGAGGATAAACTGGAGAGGTCCTATCGAAAAATCCAGGGTGGTCTTCAGTGGTTCAAATCGTGAAAATTCTGAAAGGAGAAGACAGCTCATGGGACTCTCCCTACTCTCCAAAAGAGATTTCCACTTTTAAATTTTTGCCTAGGTATTGTATCTTGCGATGTAGAGAGATCGTTTTCTGCATTGAAAGAAATTTTAAGTGACAGGAGACACTGTTTTACACCTGATAATTTGGAGCGTGTAATTGTTGTCAAATATAATATGAGGTTCATCTTTACATTTTATACCTAATTCGTATAAATGTATAAAAGTAAATAAAAAATGTATAACTGATTTTTTGAATTGCTTGTTTACTTTATCTGATGCTTCATAACTTCTTTCTAGGAGAAAAAAGGGCTAAACAAATGTAATAATATGGAAGATCCTTTCTTAAAATACTGAAATTCCAAAGTCGTATTCAATTTTAAGGGCAAATGCATATTTTGCATATTTTTCCAGTTTCCGGTGCATATTTTCGGGAAATTTTCGTGCATATTTTCCGAGCTCTAATCATGACGTATAGGATTGCCTCGGGTCCGTCGACAGTGCTGCACTACATGGTATAGATGTTCATTTCCACCCCGAGAGGCAAGGCAAAGTATTGTCCCTCGACTACCTCTTGAACACCGTACCCCCGCTAGCAAAACCAATAGCATAGTACCACCCATAAGTACTAACTACCCACTACAATTCGAAGAAATAAAGAGTTGTGGGTGCCTCCATTAGAAAATTTGATTACTGGTTGCTAAGTATGCAAAACTGAGTACAACTCAAAGAAACGAACAACGATCACATTTTGGTCAGCTAACATTTCAACGGAGATTAGGCCTCTTTTGCTATTCGCACTTGTGTTTCTGATTCATCATAAGTCCAACCCTTAAGTTCTCATGGGGACCGAAACGGTTAGTCCTACAGAGCCCTAGGTGGCCTCTTTCTATTCTGAAAATTCAATTAATTAATATTTTGAATTGATGAAAAAACTAAACTTTTTTTTGATTGATTCTAAATGTTCTTTATCTAATAAGTTCATAAAATCCCAGGCCGGGACATTAATTTTTTTTCTCACGTATCTCCTATTTGTTTTTGCCTTTTTCAGCAGGCTTTTCAACTAGTTTAAAATAATAAACCAAAATCAAGATAATATCTACATTGAATTACCAAAATTAAAAATGACATATTTGGTCCATGTTATTGGAAAATATGTTGCAAAATCAAGAGTGGTAATAATAGATAGGTACATTGAATCTTACCTCAATTGGTTCAACTTTTGTGGAGAAATATGTCTGTGTACAACATACCTGATTTATCAGTGGCGAATCAGTCCGAAAACATTGTTTTCACTTCGAATAAAAAAAAAATCTAAAATATAAAAAATTCTACAGACATTTTAGTATATTTTAGATTTTTTTTGAACAGTTGTCGTTCCGTGCCTGTCTTTCAGTTAACGTATAACTTTTACTCTTCCATTCGATGTGTATATTATAAGATACATTAAATGTATCTTATTACTTACTTAATGTATCTTATTACTTACTTAAAATTTTTAAGTAAAAGGGGTTTTTTAACAATAAAATTCCCATGTGGTTTCCAATCACTTTTATCTGAGGAGAACTTTCAACAACCTTCTGGTTGTCATTATCAATCCTGGAAAACAAAATGTAAAGAAATATTAAATTTTATTTATTAAATTGAAAATTCTTCTTCTTTATATTCTATACATAAATTTTATGTAAATAAATAATGTATAAATGAGTTCATTTTTAAAAGTAGCAGTGCATGTTTGGAACGTAGGTTTCCATTGTTTCATCCTTATTGGATCATTGGTGGTCGATGCTCTTGCGCAAACGTAAAAGCTTAGCCTTCACAGTTTTCCCTACAATTTCAATGACGAGGGATTGATTTTTTAAAAATTTTATAGAAACCATACGGAGATCTGCAGAGCAAACACTTTTTGATCTCTTTTATGCTGAGTTGATCATTTAAGGCTTAAAGAGAAAATAAAATTATTAGCAGTCAACTTGACAGATAACTTGGATATTAGTCTAGAATCCTCGTTCTTCTCCACTACATTATTGAACGCAATCAGCATAAGTCCTCACGCACTAGGTTTAACTTCGCCACGGAAAACGTTTGTATCACGTCAATTTTAGTTTAGGCGCCGCTCTGTCTCGTTTGAAAAAAAAAATAGAAGGGCGCAATTAGGCGGTCGTAACGTTATGAATACGTCGTTAAGAGAGCAATCCATTTCATGTCGCTGAGAGGGGTAATTGTACCTACCCGAAACGTTATTTGGATTTCGCATGACGACTCCAGAAGAAACAGCGCGCACGTGTAATTTACTACCTCTGTACTCACAGTTGATTGATCTCGAATTGATCGTATTTTACTTCCTAACTACCGATGGTAGGAGAACCTTTGTAGCCGTTCAGCGGGTTTGAAGACTTCAGGATTCACAAATAAAAATTAAATATACCCCCGTTCTAGAGCTTGCTGAAATTTGACTTTTTCAAACATTGTTTGTACTTACCTTGTCAATCGCCCTGGGGTCGATTTCTGGTCCTTGGCTAGTACTAGTTGGTGTAATGAAATAATGGTTCGATACGATGAAGCTTACATGAATCGTGCATGTTGGGCTGTAGTTGGAATGCTCTTCTGTGAATTCAACGTGGACCAATTTTATATCATCAGCGTTCGCTTTTACGTCCTTTCCAATTACATCAATTTTGCTCAAATTGAATAGAGTTGTTTGGGGCTGTGCTCAACATAAAAAATTGACGACTGATTTATACAAGATTCATTATATAATGAGATACCTTATTCATTTCATCACGATCCAATCAACAGGAATTAGCGTATTCGAAAAAAAAACTAAAAAATTGCCAATCAAGTAGGAAAATCTTAATTTGTGTTGATGTCTGTCAATTCAGGAAATTATGTGCAGCGATTTCCAAAACAATTCCAATAACACAGGAGCAGTTCCAAACCATGTTCCACAAATTTGCTCAACGTTTGTACACCCATGTTAATAACTCTGCCCTCAACCTATTGGAGGGAAATTATCGTAGAAAAGGATGGCCAGTATGGTTTGAGCGGCACCTAAAACTTGCATGACCGACATGACATGGACAGACATCACTTGCTGACATCGATGCCAAAATTCAGAAAAATGGAGTTGGCTAACTACCAGAGGTTTCAGCAGAGCTTGCCAATATAGTATAGAGCAGAGCCAATATAGAGCTTGGGGCAACAATTACTCGTGTCGGGATATGACATGGCAGGTCAGCCATGGTTCTTATACAACAAGGCTACATTCCTGACAGGAGGGTCATTATTTATCTGGTCAGCATTCCAAGCTACGGCTCCTGGAAGATGTGCCGCATGGCTATGGATAATATACATGGGTCTTCTTTTTAAACTACCCTCACACCTTTGTGTCAACTCAGGAGACAAAACTCGACAAAAATGCACTTTTCCTATATTTCGGACTTCATAGCATTGTGAGGAAACTATGAGGCGTACAGACTTCGCTTTGCGCTTTAATGAAAACTTATTGAATTTTCTACAACATCTCTCCGTATGGCTTTCCCTGTAGGATGGTTATTTTCCCCAATATTTGGGTCTAAAGTGGTTAAATTTCAAGTTTTTCGAAAAAGTTACCATTTTTAGAAAAGCTGTATCTCGGGAACTGCATACAGAGCTGCGGTTGGTCTCAAACGTTAGAAAATTCTGTCTACTTTTACAAAGGTCTGAGTAATGTTTTTTGTAGAAAACATCCTAACGGAAATATATGCCAAAAACCCAAAAGTCCGAAAATGTTGAGGTTTTCCGACTGTCACGCAGCGAGCACAGGTTTATCGAAGCTGCAAACTTGGGTATACACTACTGGGAGTGATCCTAAAAACATAGAAAGAATTAGAACTAGCCGTTTTCTTGCGATATTAATGTACTTTTTGACTGGCCTATAGGACTTGGAGATGAACTCAAACTAAGTGTGGGGGGGGGGGGTCGGCTGATTACATAACCTGAAGGGACATAATCCTCCCTCCATCTACTTGGGGACAAGACAACCTAAATCATACCAAGGTGGAATCAAGGTAACCGTGAAATATTTATTTCCAAATGTAAATGAAAGCAGTTGATCAGAAAATGCTGGGTCTTCTGAAATAAAACGCTGAAAATTATTACACAAAGGTTTATTATTTTTCTATATAAGTAGATCACTCGTCTGCAAAGAACACGGCTTTGTCATTGTCACTATCTACCAACCATAAATACTACCTTCCTACCACATTCCTACTTCAACATCGAGTTTATTTGGAAGGAATAAACGCTTCACACTAAGTTTGAAGAAACAGGGATTTAAGGTTGCCCTAATTATTAGAAAAGTCGATTACTGGTTGCCAAAGACGCAAAACTGAGTGAACTCGAAGAAACGAACAACGATCGCATTTGGATCATGCCTCTTTTGCGATTCACGCTCTTATTTCTGAATTATCGTAAATTCAACCCCTGAGATCTCATAGGGAGCGAACCATTAAATGGTATATTATAAATGGTATATTATAAACGGTATATTAAACCATGTTTAATCGAAATTGGCCCATGGGAACTAAGCAAAATGCCGCGTACGGTGGACTGACGGACATTTTTTTATTAAACTTTTGGATTCTACGTAGTTTTTTGAAATGTAGACCAAAAAATTTTGTACGGGGGTTATAAAAAATTTCTTGGTCGATTCCAAAGGTTCATTATTGAAAATAATAAACCAAAATTATGCTTTTCTAATATTTTTAAAAAATAACTTTGGTCCCATGACTGACGTTTTGTTTGTCTTTGGTCAATCCTTGTACCGGGAATATAAAATACCCAATATCGTGATGTGATTTTGGAATTTGATGCAAATGGTGACTTTTTCAGGATGTCTGTCGCATCACTACTAAGACGGTATAAACCAAGTAGAATCACTGGTCCAAAAAAAAGATAAAAGTGTAGGTTCAAGTTATCAGGGCTGTGATAATGCGGCGAGTTCCTCCTTCCGGGATGGCTGGCATAATGCCGCCAGTGTTTTCATCTTTCATAATCGAGACACCGTCATGTGAATGCGAAAGTAAATGACTCGGAACTATTAAACGTGGAGAGGCGCAGTCAACAATACGTTGTGTGAAAACCGCTTACTTCATAAACTTCGGTCGTGGAAAGCGAGTTTACTATCAACCTACGGTCGTTAACATTAGGGACCGTTCAGTTTACTAACCGGCACAAGAACAAGAGAATTGCGGGGAAAAGTTGCTCGGTCGAACTCGTAATTCGTGCTCGTTCAAATACGACTTCCGCAAATAACGGTGTTTTATCACTAGCGTGTTTCCCAAAATGATGGTCAATAGAATTCCTGAGGACATTTTCTCACAATATGAGGTTCTATAGCTGAACTTTCAACCTTGAAAAGTGAAAACAGCTTCCGCTACCTTGATAGACTCGGAAGCGATTAGGATGGAATGAGGTCAAATCTCCGTTAAAGTTGCAGCAGATCAAATTTAATTTTTAAAGTAATAGGTCATTTTGTGATAATTTGCAACGTTTTTAACACGTGAGTTTTTTAAAAATATGTTATATTAAAAAAACTTTGTGTTAAAAACGCTGCAAATTATTACAAAATGACCTATTACTTAAAAAATGAAATTTGATCAGCTGCAACTGTAACGGAGATTTGACCTAATTCCATCCTAATCGCTTCCGAGTCTATCAAGGTAGCGGAAGCTATTTTCACTTTTCAAGGTTGAAAAAGAAAATCAAAATCTCCGAAATCAAAATTCCCTTTTGCTCTTTACGTTTCAGACCTTCCTGAACAAATTTGATTCCGTGTCTGTCTGTCATGAAATCCTTGCCGCAGCCATAACATTTACATTTATCATCCACTTTCGATGAAATTTTCAGGAATTGTGTGGGTTACCGTGTAGATGGTCCCCTATGAAAATCATCACCCCCGGACTGATGTTAGCCGCTGCGCATGCGCAAACGGTAAATCCTTGCCGCAGCCATAACTTCTACAATTCTCATCCGATTTCAATGAAAATTTCAGAGAGTTTGGCCTGTAGATATTTCTCTATGAAAATCATCACGTCCAGATTGATAGTAGCCACCGCGCATGCGCGAACGTGTATTTCCTAGTTACAGCCATAACTTATACGTTTCCCATCTGATTTCGATTAAATTTTCAGGAATTGTGCGAGTTGGGGTGGAGATGGCTCCCGATGAATATCATGGCCCCCAAATTGAAGGTATTTTTGCGCGTGCGCAAACGTGAAATCCTTGTAACAGTCATAACGTCTAAATTTTCAACGATACCTAATCAGAGATTGTCCCGGTAGACTTGTAGATGGTCCCCTATGAGGGTACAGCAAGGTACTTAGAGATTAATGTTTTGAGATTAACTACTATGATCATCTTTCTATACAATCGGGTTATGGATACGAGGAAGCTATGTGCCACACCCACTTGGCAAACTTTTTTACTATTATAATATCAAATTTTTCAAATAATCTATATTAATTTCAGAATTTCAAATTCACATAGCAAAAAATTAAATTTTTCTTTGATCGAAACTCATAATTTATACATAGTTGATAAAGAATTGATTTTTTTAGTTAGGGCGTTTCGATATGTTTTTCACTACTTTCACCCTGAATGGAACTCATTTATGTAGGTCCGTGATAACTTAGTGACGATGGCATTCTTTGAGACTAATGACATGAGTATAACTTATATTAAGTTTGCTATTACACACAACTGATAATTAAGGGATTGAAATCAACCAACTATGGTGGCATATGCCTACTTGTAATCCACCTTGATATCGAATTATGACAGTTATGAGAGATTGTGAGTTATCAGATTATGGATGAAACAAGGTCGATTCAAACAAAATTCGTTGTCCTGACCTCAATTATTCCAATCAAACAAAAACCTTCGTTGAGTCGTAACTCCAAAGCCGGCACGACGGTAGGCATCATAAAGAAAGAATTGGCTCGCTCCCGTTCCCTGGGTTTTCCTTTTGATGAACGACCAACAACTTCTCTCAAGTAGATCACCGGAACGGCCGAACAAACACTGAGTTTTGGAGCGTGGCTCATAAGTTACAAGTTTCAATTTTTGATTCCGTTCCAACTACATTCATCCTCCGAAGGGCCTATCTCGACGTCCTATGGAAGGAATCCATGAATAAGAAATAACCTACCTGTCGCGGCACACGGTGTTTGGGATTTGTGTTTTTGCGGAGTGGAGTCTGAAATATTACATTACCAATGTGAAGGTAACGTAAAGTACGTTTACAATTTGCTTCTTGAGGAACAAGGATCGTAGATAACAGAGACTCTCGTTGATCTTGAGTTGCTTGCCAATTTTAAAATGGATAAAAGAATTGATTGAAGTAGCTATTTTCTTATGTATATAAATATTTGTCTGGGGCACGGCAATTGGAAAGTTGTCGTTATTAATAACTACTTTAATAACTACAGTTATGAATCACTGTTGTTATTATGTAGTTATTAATAACATCACTACACTACCATGTGCGATTGGCGGAAAGAGTTGCACTCGTGTAAAGGTGGGTTAATATCAGCGCGATTGACGCGACAGACGCGGTTGACGCGTTGGGGCATTTGATTTACCGCGCCTCCGCCGCCCGAGTACTTTTGGAGGCGTTTCGAAAATTCAACGACTGCGCGCGTCGTCCTTGGTTTGTTTAATTTTTGCAGGGAACATGCTTTAGCCTTGGGCTAATGTATAACCCAAACTTAAAGACTTTCTCTCCCAGAAGGAGTATTACTCTGTGGAAGAGTTTTTTCTATCAAGAAACTAATTGTTATCTTTTATTGTTGACTCTATTTTTATTTTGTTTGACTATTGTTCTAACGTTGTTATAATGTGTGCTACTGCATTGAAGATTATTGTTATTATTAACTACCCTAAAAGTGCCGCGTGGGTTATTCTTCACCCGTCCACCCAATCCCTACTCCATCCACTCCGAAAAGCGCGGCTAAAGCATGTTCCGTGTTTCTTGAATTTTAACCAAAGGCTCTAAGCAGTAAGCACAGAGTGCCGGAGACAAGTGGCAGTAAGCATCCGCGAGTCCAGGTGGGCCTGTCCCTGGCGAGTTTTTGATATCACCCGTGTTATCCCAACTTTTTCCGACACGGAAATTAACTGTGGTGCTCAATTTCTTGTTTCAGCTGTGGTATTTCGATTGTTTAGTTTTTATTTGTTTGCTATTTTTTTAAAATGAGCCATAACTTTATTGAGATGTTTATAGAGACCTCATGAGGGAGAAACAGCAGCTGTGAGACTTCAAGGTTATAGTCACCAATTATTTTGCTTCCGAGTCTACCAAGGTAGCGGAAGTTTTGTTTTCACTCTTCAAGGTTGAAAAAAAGGTCTCCAAAATCGAAATTTCCACTCGCGTTTTACGTTTCAGACCTTTCTAAACAATTTTGGTTCCGTGTCTGTGTGTCTGTCATGAAATCCTTGCCACAGCCACTTCTATAATTATCATACGATTTCAATGAAATTTTCAAGGATTGTGCGTGTAGATGGTTCCCTATGAAAATCATCACCCCTGGACTGATAGTAGCCGTTTGCGTGCGCAAACGTGAATTCCTTGTAACAGCCATAACCTCCACATTTTCTATCCTTATATTCTATCCATAACTTCTACATTTTCCTTCCTGTTTCGACGAAATTTCTCTGGATTGTTCAGATTAGCGTGTAGTTTTACTTTAAGTTTTAGTAATTTTGGTATTTTTTATGAATGCATCGAAATATTAATTATGATACCTTTAAAAATGTGATCTGTGATCAATCTAGAAGTAATGAAATTTTAATCATTAGAGGTCATTTCCAGGATTTTTCTCATAACAGTACCTACCAAAAACGAAATTATAAATAACGCAATTTTAGAGATTATACATTCTAATTAGCTTTGATAATAATGATTACAAATACATTGTGGAGTTGGTATTGGTATCCATCTTGATTGTGTAAAAAATTATCTTTGATACATTCAAACTAGAATTATCAAATAATGAAACATCGTGATTATTAAATAAAATAAAAATAGAGAAACTATTGAATTCCTAAAGTACGAGGGTGAGCAGTGATACTCATACTAACAGAATAGATACCCTGTAGGTATCGAAACCCTCCAAAAAATCAATGTAAATTTTCATCAGTTGGTACCTACTGTTTTCATTTCCAGAGAATAACTCAAATGAGCGTCTTTTTTTGCTCTCGAAGAAAGAAAGGTTGAATGAGATTCAAGCATACCTCATTCAGGAGTCATTTCACCCTAATCCACTTTAAATACACGAAACCCAAATTAAATCTTATCCGCTTACCAGTAAAGCCTGTTAAAACCTTGGGTCGAAGTCCTACAGCCCTCCACCGGACGACCCTACAAGACCTAAATCACAGGACCTACTCATCGTGTCGCTCGACGGAAATTTAATGATGCAGTAAAAGCCGTTGAAATTTAGTGGGCGTCTCATCCCTACTCCGTGCTCGACGTCTCTAACTCTCCAGTTAATCCTTTGAATCCGGATTATCCCGTGTCTTCCGAGAAATGCGTTATTTAAGGTTGTGACCTAGCGTGGGTGCACTACATCTCTTCAACATCGAGGTTTCTTCACATGAGAGAGAATGAAAGACACAACTATGAAGATAATTGGTTTCTTGAACCAAATTGTAGGTTTTACCAAAATTTGATTTTATGTAGGGTTAAAAAAAATAATAATTAGTACTTGGATAAATTATAATTTAATTGAGAGAATATTAATATTTATTAATTAAAGAGATGACATTATTACTTAAAGATAAATTACATAAATTAAATCCTCCTGCTAAGCACATATTTCACAAATAAACGGCCAGGTGTTCACTGGAGACAGTCAAGAATTGAGACACCAAACTAGGGATAGGTATCGTTACAAAAGTATCGATATTTTGTATCGATACTGTATCGTATCCGATTATCGATATCCCAAATATCGTTGGGCATGAGTATCGACATTTTAAGATATCGAGTATCGATACTTTAGTATCACAAACGATTAATATTGTACAATATTCACTAGAAAAATAATTTTTTCAACAATGTATATTCATTTTTCACTATCAAGAGTCCAAGCAGAGTGATTTTCTCCATGATATTAACGCTATTTGTGCAACCGATGAGTAATGACCCAAAAGCCTCTCTACCTTCTTATTATTTAGCCATTATGTTGGATTTTCCGCGAGAACTTTATCGATATTCGGTATTTAGAAATATCGGATCCAAAGTATCGATAACCAATAATATCGGATAGTGCAGTATCGATACTAAAATATCGAGTATCGGTACAGAAGTATCGATATTTTGAAATATTGAGTATCGATACCCATCCCTACACCAAACTTCATCCCACCTCTCCCCTATCTTGAGTAGGTACACATACTCGTAATACGGGCAGCTTGAGGTACTTACCATCTACTCTAGCTCAAAATCTCGTCATTATTTAATGGTTCTGGGTCGGGTGATTTTTTTTTAATAGAGTAGGGGAATAGCTGTTCAATGGACTTTAGACGATGCGGGACATTCCCCTTCCTTCGATCCCGGTCGCCTAATGGCCACAGGCTAAAACCACGTTTCTGTTTACACTGGCAGACAGCCTTGGAACAGCATACAAAAATATGGCAAATTTAGGGGTAGTCGCATTGTGGCTGAAAGCCCTCTATTTTTTTTTGTCCCTAACACGCCTTTCTGTAGACACCTATTTATTCTTCTGTTGAGGGAGAGAGTGGGCGGGAGGAGGAATCCAATCCTATACCCTCCCATCTCCTGCCAACCTCCTTCATTTTGAGAACTGTCGTGACACCAGTACACAGCTTACCAATTTTCCTTTGTAGCCAGCATCTTTGCTACGGTTGTTTCTGCCTTAAACTCTCCTATTTCTTCTGCTTAACCTCCTTCATTGCCTATGTGGGTACACAAAGAAAGTGTTATGGTCGTCGTCTGCACCATGACTGTACAGACACTCCACTTCTGCAGTCTTGCCAATCTTAGCGAGAAAAGTATCCATGGCTCTTAAGTTTAAGGGCAGTATCCACAGTCCTTACTTTGTTCAAAGAAATGCATAAATCAACGTCTGAGGTGGCTACGTCCACATAAGCTTATCATCATCATCAATGACTTGCAAGCATATTCTCGAGCATTTAGGGACTTTGACCCCAATTTGTAAAGAGAAGAGAAGGTAAGTAAAGGACATTTTTTTACTTTCATGCTCATTTGGCGATTAAAAAGAACCAGGTAGGTCCCTCAAAAATTCCTATGAGCTGGTCGATTAATTTGGTATTTTCATATTGATGATTGGTACCTATTCAGAAAGTTCCCAGATACCTGGCCGAAACTAAACGTATGTAGGAGTCAGTTGTTCAAGTTTTGTCGATCGATAATTTATTGAGCACACTTTTGGAAGTCATATTTGACGCAAAAATATAAAGGGAACTATTGTAAATTTGAAAAACTTTGATAGGTAAGTCATGTGTTCGGGTTTTAAGACCTCACTTTCTGTTGTGAGTTGATTCCTTGCATTTTTAAGGATACTATATTTTTGTCTCTTTTCTAAATGTGAGAAAAACAATCAAAGTTCCTCAGATTTTCAGAAGCACTTTGTTGTTTCATCAACTCTCTGGCAATGATTTTTTTTATTTTACCACATTATTTTCAGTCATTAGTGGCTGATGATTGATCTAGTTTTTTGGGCTTGTTACTTGGTACGTGGTACTTAATTATTATGCTGGAGACGCCTGGAAGAGCAATGATCAGCTGAGTGAGCTCCGAAGCCATTTTTAATACTATTGAACGCAGGAAGCTGAAATTTGGAAGGGAAGGTCAAGGGAGAATACAGATGGTGGTAGGTGCTACTGATGGAGAACCAGTGATCTATACAGAAGGGTGATCTATACAGAAAATAATAAACCTTTGGGCAATGATTTGCAGCGTTCTAAATTAACTTGCAAACAATAGTCAGGAATCTTAGTGTCATTATATGGGTAATGAGATGTTGAAATTCTTAGTAGCTTCTAGGGGACCACTAAAACTGAGGGAAGACATATCGAGGGTCAAGCTGCAACACCACGGAACGTCATTTTGCCAACTTTTCAGGAGAGCCAAAAGACTGGTTTTCAATGTTTTAAATCCACAATATTTATGTTTTTTCTCCTCCAGCTAGTTCCTTATGTTCACAAATACGTATTTCATCGAAAAAAAAACAGTTTTAAGCCAAAATAAATGTTTTTAAAGAAAATCATGACGCTAAGTGGTGTAGTTTTGTCAATGCTTGACAGTAAGTTGTGTTGCGCCTTCCTTTCCCGCTGGATTTTTCAACTCATGAATCCAATCCATTTCAATTGTATCCTCCTTTTTCATGGATATTCACCAGTTTACACAGTTTGGTTGGGTCGGCACTATTGATATCGACGATATTGATACTGCTAATGACTTTAGGATGATATTTTCACCAAAAATGAGAACAAAACGGGCTTTCATTTACAAAACAAATTATTGCTCGAAATAAAATCATTATAATCATGAATGTATGAATACAAAAGTGTCCTTCGGGAATTAGAATAGGGTAAGTACGCAAAAATGGGCAGAACACGTTTCATAAAAGTGGGTTTTTCGTCAAGGAAAAAATCACAGCGTAAATCACAAACGTTGTTATCTAAGAAATATCACGATAAATGTATTGTTATCTAATATCACAAACATTGTTATCTAAGAAATATCACATTAAATTTATTGTTATCTAATATCGCAAACTTTGTTATCTAAAAAATATCACAAACATTGTTACTAAGAGTATCAAAATATATTTTTTTAAACTATAATATGCAAAGAAAAATGCAGCAAAATAATCAAGAAAAGATATTAGTGACAAGAAATCAGTCTTATGAATGTCTCATCTCTCATCAAAAACTCAGGTTTTCTTTTTTTTTTGTTATATTTTTGTTCCCCTCATTTGAGCCACGAGGATACTATGTAGTCTGGGTCGTCGTTCTTCATCTTAACTGATGTAGGGATCTGTGAAAAAGGAAGAAAAAGGATACATCAATTCCCTGCAAATACTAAGGTAGTACCTTGCTAGGTAGCAAAGCAGTTTTTTGTTAAATAGGTTGACTGGTGCCCACTAACTTCAACCCTTAAAGAAAGTTGGGCAACCAGCTATACATCAATACCTAATATAAAATTGGGATGTTTCTCAATCACGATCAACGATTTTGGGGTGGAGGGGAGAGATCCTTGACGGAGGTGTCCATCATGAGGGTTTATGATCAACTCTCAAGAATCTCTCACTAAATTATTATTTATTTAACTAATGAATAAACTACATTATTTCAACTTGAGAATACGAAATGCAACACAACTTACTACTTGTGGATGGTGATGCAATTCAACGGACTTGACTAGGGCAACTTGAGCTGAAATGTTTGCTCAAACTTCAAACTTGAGGCCTGGAAAAGACATCATTATTTCACTAACAAAGCATTCCATCTTTTACAACTTTTCAGGACAAGCAAAAAACGATTTCAGGTCCCCATGGTGCTACTAGGTTTATTTTTTAGTACCTAATCGACTTGAAATCTCGACAGAGATATCATCAATCCGAGGGTGATGATTTTCGTAGAATACCATCTGCACGACAACCCGCACAAACCCTGAAAACTTCACCAACATTTTACACGAAGGTCTAAACCGTAAAACGTATGTGGAAATTTTGGAGGATGTTTCCAGGATGTGAACCACTATCCAAAATTATGTGGTGGAGCGAAGAGATTCTTGAGAGTAGGTCCATCATGAGGGTTGATCATCAACAATGGGCTCATGGTGGAATCTCTCACTAAATTATTATTAGTTCAACAACTAATGAATAAACTACATTATTTCAACACGAGAATACGAGATGCAACACAACTTACTGAACGTGAAGTGGTGATGCAATTCAACCGACTGTCAACTTGAGCGGAACTGTTTGCTAAAGCTTCGAACTTGAGGCCTGGAAAAGTCATAATGTATAGAAAAAACATTTCATCGCATTCTTTGTAGCAATGAGAAGACGAAAATATCAAAAGGAAACGGAATTATAATAATAAATACTTTCAAAAACTTACTTGAAAACGGGAAGACACGTCAAACTTGTCGAAGTCGTCGCTTTGTATGGAAAACATGGTGGAAACAATGACGGTCGGTGGTGTTGTATCGTGTCTTGGAGACGATGCCAGTCCGTTAGTTTGACGTTTTCTTAAATTTCACGCTACCTATTGAGAAATCGATCTAACTGATATTTTTACCGGATCCGCCGCAAGAATACGCATCGAACGATATAAAATACTCATTTTGGCCAAAAATGACGTTCCGTGGTGTTGCAGCTTGACCCTCGATATTTATCAGTTTTGTGCAGTTTTGTAAACGATCAAGAAGGTAGAGGTTTCTTAATTCGTCTGCAACGAAACAGCTTTCTTCTTGGAACTAATAAAACTCAAATGTTGAGACGAAAAAAGAAGAAAAAGAAAAAGTTTTGCTTTTGATTCAGTTGACACTTTGCAGAACTCGGGAGAACTCTGGCTGTGTTCTGTCACTCGGTTTTTTTATTCTTCGTGAGCTGAGGTCTGTAATATTCAACGAGCTCGAGTTTGACTTGCCCCGCAGTCTGTAGTTCTCGAGATGAATTCGTAACAGGAAGGAAAAAGTAGTGTTCCCCGACGCCTAACATCCGTCTCTCAAGAGTCTGCTTTGGATAGTCAGGTTCCCTACGGGTGTTTTTTTTTTGGCGAGAAGGGGGTGTTTGCCACGCCTCATGAAATCAGTCTTTCGGACCAATATTCATTTATTACCGCGCTTAACACATGCAGGTTGCAGGACCCAACGGTTCATAACGGTCATTTTACGCCATTCAGTCGCCAACCCTGCTCCACCTCTCCGAGGTCCTACCGGAAAATCGGTGTGGACAGGAGAAGGGGTAGGCCATAAATACCCTTGTCGGGGTCTCCATGTTTGGGATTTTCTTTCCCATCTACAAATCTACTAGCAAATTGCTCTCTGTTTCCTCCTCACCCTTCAAACTCATATTTTAAAAACTTATCAACAATCTCGGTGTCCTGGTTTCTTCAAAGACCAGAAGTTTTTTGCTTTCCTTTCAGTAACCCGGTTTTTAAAGACCAGAAACATTAAATAACAACAAGCTGGTTTCTACCCAGACCAGAACCAAAATCACCAATTTATTCTTTCATCAAATTTACCTTCTGTAAATTCAAACCAATTCAAACTTCAGTCAGTCAGATAGACAAACAGTAAATACCTCATTAAATAAGTTTATCCCAAATTCACCGTTAGTACAAATTATGACACACATTATAACTCTTTCGAAATGTGAAAGTAAACTTCCAATATGATTATTGTCCAAAATTATAACAAAGTAGAATCCTTTCGAATTTTCACTCTCCAGATGCGTACTGGTCTTCCACAGTTTCACACGCGCGTGAAACGGATACGCGGAATCGCGATTTCTGGTTCGTTGGAATACGGAAACTACATTCTACACGTCTCATATCAAACAAGGCAGTTAAACGAGATGGAAAATTCAACGCGGTCGGCAGTCCGGAAAGGCGTGAACTGGTAATATAAGACCGCGAATCGTATTTTTTCCGATTCTCAACTTTTACTATCGACTGGAGATGAAGATCCCGGCGAATAAAACGGGGCCGCAGTGTGACGTAAAAGCTCGAGTATGTTATTTGCTTTGGAGGAAACGTTTCTTGGAGGAATCGGAGGATGAAGACAGGAAACATTCGGTGCAAGGATTCACACCTATATTCTTTATATCCAAATTACGGGTTTCTTCATGTTGCTCAACTGGAGACGAAAGACTTTGGAAATGTAAACAGGGGCTCTTCTTTTCTCACCGTTAAAACCCGAACTGTTCAAACCTCGCCCGTATATTCGCCAAGTTCGAGTTAATTCCGGTCATTAGATCGATTATTAACACCTTCAATGTGGGTGCCAGATTTGTGCCAACCCTCCCATCCTGATTTTTTTTCATAAGTCTTAAGTCTCCCCACAATTAGAAGAAATAATGAGTTTTGGGTGCCTTCATTAGGAAATTTGTGCCTTCAGCTAAAATTTGAACGGAGATTAGGCCTCTTTTGCGATTCACACTCGTGTTTCTGATTTTTCAACCCTTAAATTCTCAAAGGGAGAGAACTTATACCTTTTTTTTAATATGCCGGGTTTTTCCTCAGTATTTCTTGACTTAACTCATAAAACTTGTAAAAACAACAAAATTTGTCGTTTTTTAAAATATTTTAAAAAACATTGTAGATTTTTTTTTAACTTGTTTGCCCTTACTCTAGGACCAATGTTATTCACTATTCAAATTTTCAACATTACATTTAACATGGTTTTTTGTGAGCAAAATTGAGATTATCTTGAAATTTAAAAAATCTTAGTTACGTGATTTTTTCCTACCCCCTTAAATCGTAAAAACATAAACTATTATGAGAAAATAGTGTTTATTTTTTTCTCTCCGTTTTTCACGACGAACACTCTGCTGAATGGTGCGTGGGAGGAAAATTCGTTTTCGCTGAACTGTTTCCGACGTCTCTGAACAATAGCGCCTCGGGAGAAAATCCCACTCCTTATTGTATATAATTCCCTGAAGAGGGAATTTAGAGTGCTCGAAACTCAAAAGCCGATGAAAACAGCGAAGCTAACAACGAGAGCTCCTAAATCCCTGTAACAGCGCGATGTTGGCGAATTTCGTTTTCGCACTAACATGTTCGCTAGCGGAAGAAAATAGAATTGTCGGAATTGAAGCATGTCAAACGGTCGGAATAGGATCGTGACGGATTTTCATGTCTTTGCTTTGACACATAAACTGAAAAATCGTCACGAAAACTAGCTCACGCGACCAATAAATAAAATGGACTCACTGTTGCGTAGAGAACAATCAACTGTTTTCTTATTTTGATGCTTGGGTGCATGAACTAACAACCGTACTTCACTACCTTGTTGTGTAGTGGTTGACATGAAAATGTCCCAATGTGTTGCAGACTCGTATGCAAGCATTTTTGAATTAGTTTAACCAAAGGTTCAACGGTTGATAAAGTCCCCTAAATAGCCTAATATCGTAGTTGTAAGCTAAAATCATGTTTATATATGTATGTTGAGTATACAAAATAATGTTTACTAAAGATAAGCTATGAATACCAGAATCATATCACATAAATGTTCTTATATCAAATCCAAAACTCGTTTCTCTATCATTAACCCTTAACTACACGCGGCCTCCTCTGGAACAATTCAACACGCAGGCGGGACTCAGTCCCTCCCTGGTGTTTTGGTTTATAGTTTTCAATAATGAACCTTTGGAATCGACCAAGAAACATTATTTTTAACCCACCTTCACAATTTGTTGGTTTACGTTTCAAGGTACTGTGATATACCATCGATAATAAAAATCTTAGTACGGTATGTTATATGTAGACGTATATATTTTTGATTAAATCAAACAAATTTTAACAAACTTTTAACAAATTTTGTTACCGATTAAGGCTACGGTGACGACCCATGAGTCTTATTCTCAAAATATAGATGGCGTTGGTGGCGGCGTCAAAAGTTTTCTGAGTTTTTCTCCGAAAGTTATGAACTTTTTTGACATTTTCGTGTCTTTGCTTTGGCACATAAACTGAAAAATCGTCACGAAAACTTGTTCACGCGACCAATAAATAAATAAAATAGACTCACTGTGTTGCGTAGAGAACAATCAACTGTTTTCTTATTTTGATGCTTGGGTACATGAACTAACAACCTTACTTCACTACCTTGTTGTGTAGTGGTTGACATGAAAATGTGAATGGGAATTCATTAGAGTGGGAGCATAAGAGTATCCCTCTATTGATATTCGGCTTTCTTCTTGAAGAGAATTTTGGTGTCTCTGTCTCCCATCATGTACGCCTACTTGGCTCAACCTGAGGAACTCAAACCTCCATGAGAACTCAGCAACTTCCTGGGAAGGTTATAGTCTGTCCAAAATTCCTGTACATGGCCTTCTTTGACCTTGGTTAACCCTCTGTCCGTCGTAACTGATCTGAGGGGCTCATGCATAAATCAACGTAATGCCCCCACCACTCACAAACCCTAGGAACAACGCCAGCTTGAAAATCCCCTAACTTTGCCCAAGTTATCTGCATCAAACTGTAGACAAAATCGTTTTATGCATTAGAACTCAACAAAAAAAAATATATTCAACTAAGTTTTTCATATTTGTTTGATTTCTGGGTGATTACCTTGTTGACAGCTCAAAAGACGCTGCAAATTATCACACAAAGGTTTATTATTTTACAGTAAAGTTAACATTTCAACTACCATCTAAAGACCATGGGTTGGTGGGAGGGGTGGAGGTTTGGATCCATAAGACTTGGTTAGAGGAACCCACGTGTTTAGATAAATCGGGGGGTCAGCTGTGGTGGTGCTCGTTACGGCGCGCGTCTCTTTGTGACGTGTCTCGGACCGGCCGCGGGGGGCCGTGAGTTCGAGGCTCGCCTTGAGAGCGTATTTTCGTGCAAGCCGGGCTTAGTCCCCCCTCGACACAATCCTGGGCGGTGAGGCAATGAGCGAAATCATCAGAACAAATTTAGATCTTCCCTTTGGAAGACAGCTGATGACGTCCGCGTCCTGGAATGGCGGTCGGACGGAAATCCAATCTGAAATGGTTGGAATGTTCAGACGAATATCAGAATAAACGCGTATTTACTAATGATTGTTGATTATCTGAGTGTTATCATTAGTTTCTTAAAATTTGACACAATCATAAATCGATGAAAAGAAGTCATGGAATGTTCATTATTTAGGTAATTAATTACAATAATTGAGCAAAAGGTTGGCCTTCAAAACTGTAGATTAGGTACGCCGAAAAAATTTTAATTTTTAGGAAATTCAAAATACTGAAAAACAATACTTACCAGAACTACGAAAGTTCTATAGCTGGGGCGATTTGAATATGTTTTTCCCATTTTTTTTTAATTATTTTCAATAATGAACGTTTGGAATCGACCAAGAAAAAAAATTTTTAACACCCCCTCAAAATTTGTTGGTTTACGTTTCAAGGTACGTAGAATCCAAAAATCGAATAAAAATTTGGTCGTCCGTCCGCCGTACGCGGCACTTTTCCCACTTAGAATTGACCGATTTTGAAGAAATTTGGTATGTAGGCTCCATTTGGGGTCTAGTAGTGCCCCGAAGATTTTGGTTGATGTAGGTCACTTCTAAGGATCAAAAAATGAATTTTGAAATTTTGAAAACGCCCTAACTCAAAACATTTTGATGTAAAGGTATTGTTTTCCCTTCAATGTAAGATTCTATAGAATTTTTAGCATTTTTTGAGACCACGCGGAGCTCTGTAGGACAAACCGTTCGCTTCCTACGAGAGTTTAAGGGTTTTACGTACGATAAATCAGAAACACGAATCGCAAAAGAGGCCTAATCTCCGTTCAAAATTAAAGCTGACCGAAATGCGATCGATGTTTTTCTTCATTTTGGATGGTTGGTGGCTTTGCAGACGAGTGATTAATATCGAAAAATAATAAACCATTGTGTAATAATTTGCAGCGTTTTCAACCTTTGAAGTGACCGACATCAACCAAAAGCTTCGGGTTCAACTAGACCCCAAAGGAGCCAATATTCCAAATTTCATTAAAATCGGTCCATTTGTATTTGAACTTTTATTTAATTTTTGGATTCTACAAACTTACTTATTTTATTATGGGGGTTGTAATTATTTAAAATAATAAATAAGGTACTTAGGTAGGAATGTTTATGTTATTTTTTCTGATAATAAGGAAAGAAAACATCAATCTTGCTTCCGACTGTACCAAGGTAGTGGAAGCATCGTCTTCACTTTTGTTCAAATTTTGTCCAAAATTAAAAATTTCGTTTTATCTTTCTGTCAATCTTGGTACCATTAGGGCAAAACTACACTATGTTAATGTCCGATTTCGATGAAATTTCAGGGATTGTGCGGCTTGGCAAATTGGAAAATCATAACCCCCGGGGGATCGATAGCAAGATAGCTCGTGCGCATGCGTAAACTTTGAAACCTTGTTACCATTACATCCACATTTTTCATCCGAACTAGATGGAATTATCGGAGATTGAGACGGTCGTCGTGTTGAGGGTCCTCTATGAGAGTAGTGCCAGATTTTTAGAGATTGATGTTTTGTTATTAGTTACTATGCATCATCTTTACAACCTGGTTATGAATGCACTTGGCATACTTTTCTACTTGTAGCTTTTTCTCATAGATATCAAAATAATGTCAACTCGTTGCTCAGGCCCCCTGGTATGAAGGGGACGGACATATACCTAGTGATTTTAAATTTTGCGCCTGTCACGTTCAGAACGACCGACGTAGGTTTTTGAACAAATACGGTCGTATCCATGGTTTGGTTATGATAATACCATAATATTATTTCATTACCTAATAGACGAGTATGTTGTTTGACTAATTATTCACTCCTTACTGATTACATTACATATAAATACATGGCATATTAATGTGAATATTATCTTTCTGTGTTTATTTAGTTTGTCACACGTTTCAAAGGTCCCAATTTATGATGATGAGGACAGTCCGTAACCTTTTGAGTTGGCAGTTATATTAATCAAGAGGTGATGACGGCCCTTGTTTATGAAGCTTCCGTTCCCGAGTGCACAATATCCAAAACCGTCGGAGCTACTGGCTAGATTGCGGTTTAAATTAATAGTTTTCGATATGACTGGGGAGACCTTCCAGCGGTTTCGCTGGGAATATTGCGGGCAGAGATTTGCCATCACAATTCCCCCCCTCTCTTCATCTCTCTCTCACTCTTACCCATCTGCCCGCTGTAGATCAGACAGTTAATACCACGTTGGTGCGCGTTCCAACGACTAGGCTGATAGGCTCGCGAGAGGAGCCGCTAGATCGATGAATTAGACGGAGCTTCCAGCAATAACCACCCTCGCCCTGGGAGCGACTTCCCTTCGGTACAAATCATGCCTCTGATGCTTCTGCGGCATTGCTATTCCAATTGAACGACCCTGGATGAAAAAAGAAAAAAAAAAGAACCTACCTGGATACTCTTGAGAATCGCTTTATTAGCGAAACTGATAAAATTAAGGATCTAACAGAGGTGCGAATGAAATTTATTTGTTGTCTCCACTGCAATTAAATTAGTTACAATATGAAATAAGATCATAATATGTAAACTTTTTTTCTTCAAATGCAGGTATAAAATATATTAGATAACGTCAGGTCAACTCAATTTTCTAAGTCTTGTAATGTAATCAGAGTTTTCCAACTACGAATTTTTTCTCCTTCATGAACATCCCTTCTAACGTGTGGCTGCTTATAGACCCTCTAAATAAGTCGATTCTAGCTGAAATTACTCAATTACAAAACGTCTGCCAAGTGGGAGTGGCACATAGCTTCCTCGTATCCATGTAAACAGATTGTATAGGTGATCCGTTACATTGTAGCTGATCTTAAAACATCAATCTACAAGTACCCAATAGGGGACCTCCTAATCTGAAAAATTCATCGTATTCAGGAGAAAAATGTAGAAGTTACCGCTCTCAGAAGAATTTTACGTTTGGGTATGAGCAAAGGGTACTATCGATCCGGGGCAATGATTTTCATAGGGGACCATCTACTATTTTGAACAATCCCCGAGAACTTCGAATTCGCATAAAAATCTAGAAGTTGTAGCTGTTACATATGTACATGTATAAAGGGTGTAAGCCTAACTAGTCTGCCATACTGTACAAGTTGATTCTACAACAGCTGTAGAATCTTGTTGTGCTAAGGGACATTTTTTGTTGCAAATTAGTTACTAATTTGCAACAAAAAATGTCTCATAGCAATTTCGTTCAAAAGGCTTCGTTTTCGAGTTATTTTAATTTTAAACTTGTTTTCGTGTCCGACCTTACGGTATTAAATCGGTCATACCTAACTCCTTCAATTAGCTATGATAATTACAATTTGAGGATACCCATGAAAAGAGCATTAAATTTCATATCGGATAGGTCACTTACCTTTTTTCTTAGTCAAGGTCAAGGACATGAAAAAGCCCTCTGAAAAGAAAATTTTACGTAATTTGGGAAACCTCGAATTTTTCCTATCGCAAATTGAAGAGGGCCAACATTTTTTCAAGATACAAGAACAGTAAAAACTGCGCCAAAATCTCAGCTTTTCAATAGTATAATCAAAAAATATTTTAGAACCAAATTTAGAGGGAAAATTTGTGTTTGAACGAGGAAAAACGTGCATTTTATCTAGGAAATAAGCGCTCCGCCTAGACGACTCAAATGAACGATTCCAAAGGTTCATTATTGAAAATAATAAACCAAAAGATCACTACCAGCGAGCCCTTCGGTCAAATTTCTATACTAGAAAATAAGGTTGACCTCCTTAACATAACCAGCGTCTGGTGGTGGCCTCGTGTTATGATTGGAATTTAATATCAGGTTTCGGCACTAGTTTTGTGTGCCTTGTCGAGCTGGAGATAAAGATAACGATACCAAAAAATCAATTAACAATGTTGTAACGGTTTTTTAAGGGTTATGGGAAAAAACCGTTAAAATACTTCCCAGACAGGAAAGAGAAACCGCAGACTACTACTGGTCTCCAAACCTCCCCATACAACCAGCCACTAAATCCTTTTCCTGGAAAGGCACTTTCTCTTTCCTGTTGGTTTTCTTTATTTTTTTATTTTATTTTTTTTTTCTAACTTAACAAGGTACCTTGATAGGAAAAAACTTATTCTAACAAATCAGACCTTATCATTTAATTATCCTAGCTTCTTGGAAGGTTATATCGGTATCTGACAGGAACTTCAGGGAAGATGTTGGCTGGAACTTCTTGTAGTAATCTGGACTGGAACTTCAGCTATGAACCCAGTGGGAAGCAGGAACTTCTGATAGGACTTTGAATTCCACCCTTGAGTAGAGATGTTAGAAGGAAATTCTTGTAGTGATCTGGACTGGAGCTTCAGCTATGACTCAGAGAAAAATTTAAAGAAGCAGGAACTAGTAGAAATCTTGATTCACCCTTCTGTGGGGATTTCAGCAGGAACTTCGAAGAATAGTCTGGACTGGAACTTCAGCTATTAACTCAGTGAAAAAGAACAGGAATCTGGATTGGAGTTTCAGCTATAATCTCAGTAGTAAACAGGAACTTCTGGTATGCATGATGAATAGAACTTCAGTATAGCCTCTATGGTATTAATTTCCCCTTTCTAGTGATTGTAATTTCCAGAATAAATTGATAATAGTCGGTTCTTTTAATGATGTTCTCTCTAAATTGGTGGAGATTGATAAGAGGTTCTTCCTCTATATTACAATCTGTTCAAAAAAATTTGGATTTCACAATGGAATAAGTGATACTCCTTTGTAAATCTTTAGGGGTTGAAGCTTGCATTAGACAGTCAAGTCCAGTCAGTCTTAGTAACCATGAGAAGCTTGATTAATTAGGGTCAATTCTGATGACCGAGTAAATTTCCGTCGTGAGAGACACTCAGTAGAGTCCTTTGATCTTCATCTTGCGCTGCCCTCTAGCGAGACTCCTGTGTCTTATCGTCCATTCGCCGGTCCGCCGCTAGGGTGCTTCCGCGTCTTGCTCCCTGCCACCAGGCTTCCACGCATCTCTCAACAGGTAGCGTAGTGAGTCCTTCTATGATGACAGGAACTGCAGTTCAATTCTTCGTTATATTTACTCGTATTTGTTTTCGTTAGTAATTTTGTGGGAATGGACGTCTTTTCTTTTCTACAGAAGCATCTCATTTACTTTCAGGTACGTTTGCATATTATCGGTGGTTATTATTATTTGATAATTGGGAATTGATAACTTTGGCAAAATTTGTAGGTCTCATGCTGTCAATCAGTACCTACTTAATTAACTTAAAAATGGTGAGCAGGTGTGCAATCGCCACAATGTATTTAGCTTACCTAAATGTGTCTTATATGAGGGTATGTTACGGTGGAACAAATCAGAAGATCTGAATGAATCGATGATGAGATGATGTACTCATGCTGGTAACATGGCAAATGAAGATGCTGAAGTGCGTATTGGCAGCTGTGGTTTGGGTTCCGTCATTCAGGAGTTAACGGATTGCTGTAATTGTAATATGTTCCTATCTTGCAGATAGAGAGGGTAGTGCTAAGAGCCTTCGGATGGATGGTCTATGGGATCGAGTGATACTGGGTGTCGCAGTTTCTAGTTCTTACCTTCAGTACGTTGTCTGTTCCGAAAAACCTGAAACGAAATAATATGTTATTTGTCACTCTGGGAGCAGCAAGGGGCATGGATTGTTCGAAAATTAGAATTAAATTATGATTTTTATTTTTATCATCAAGGGGTCAGAAAAGGGAGCAGGGAAACTATCATCAATCTCTCTTACTCGAGAACCCTCAACCCACTTCTTGTGGTGGGTTCTTCCCTTCGCTTGTAGTTCACTTCCCTCATGAACATCCGAGATTCTTTGGACTTTCAGAATTCTTCCTCGTCGGTGCATTCCACTTATACGTACATGTCTCGGCCCGACTATTCTATACTGTAAGGCGGGAATACCGTCGGGCTGAAGTGAAGTTCCCGGAATCTCGTATTCCGGACGCCTCACCTGGTCGGAATGCCGGAGGTTGAGCTATGAAACATGAAATTCTTAAACTCAAGACGCGAGGGCGAAGGACCTTGGATAGGTCGGCGTCGTAGTAGGCAATATGGACTACAACTTGAGCTGTACGACACCGAATTCGAGGAAAAATGAATCTATTGCAATAAACTAGGAATTTTTAGCATGAACTTTTTGGATTTTTTTCCCCCGTTATGAGACGTTTTAAAACGATTCTTGGAATTTTCCCATAAATCATAATATGATTTATGTCATTGATGTATGTCATTATATCGTTTTAATAAACATATTATGTTTATTAAAACGATATAATGACATACATGTGTCACTCCGGACAATAACTTGAGTAAATTGTTTCGCAAAAATTTAAATTTTCTGCCAAAATGTTCATGATAACAAACAAAACGACGAGTTCATTAGTCAGGGATTATGAACAGCTCCAATGCGTCCAAATTTAAAGAAAACATAGGTAAAAAAAGTTTTTTTGCCATCATAGTCATATTGTTGATGCGGTATATTCAGATACAGCACACCTCTCTGATATAAGTACAAATTCAAAATTGAAAATTGACTAAAAAGTGTGAATTTAGTTGTATTGACACCGTAATTCTTAAACCAAATTAAAAACGCTGCAAATCATTGCTCAAAGGTTTATTATTTTCTGTATAGATCACCCTTCTGTATAGATCACTGGTTCTCCATCAATAGCACCTACCACCATCTGTATTCTCCCTTGACCTTCCCTCTCAAATTTCAGCGTTCAATAGGATTGAAAATGACTTCGGAGCTCACTCAGCTGATCAGTGATCTGAAGAGTGAAGAAGATCTCCTCGAATGCTGAAGACGCCTGGAAGAGCACTTCCATTCAATAGGATTGGAAATGGCTTCGGAGCTCACTCAGCTGATCAGTGATCTGAGGAGTGAAGAAGATCTCCTCGAATGCTGGAGACGCCTGGAAGAGCACTTCCATTCAATAGGATTGAAAATGGCTTTGGAGCTCACTCAGCTGATCAGTGATCTGAGGAGTGAAGAAGATCTCCTCGAATGCTGGAGACGCCTGGAAGAGCACTTTCATTCAATAGGATTGAAAATGGCTTCGGAGCTCACTCAGCTGATCAGTTATCTGAAGAATGAAGAAGCTTTTGAGCAATGATTTGCAGCGTTTTTTACCCACCAACATTTTTTTTACCTACCAACTTTTTTTTACCTACCAGCTACCACACCATACTGGCTTCACACCTTCACAATCAAGTTTATTAGAAAGAACTAAACGCTTCACACTCGATTGGAAAAATAGAAAGCTTCATATTGAAATTTGATTACTGGTTACGCAGAAGGCAAAACTGTATACAAATCGAAGAAATGAACAGCGATCGCATTTTAGTCCGATAAAATTTGAATGGAGATTAGACCTCTTTTGCGATTCACACTCATGATTCTGTTTTATCGAAGGAAAACCTTCAAGTACTCGTAGGGACCGAACGGTTTGTCCTACAGAGCTCCGGGTGGTCTCAAAAACTTTTAAAAATTCAATTCTATTTAAAATTGGTGAAAAAACGAAACCTTTATTTCGAGAGTTTTCGAGCTAGGGCACTCTTGAAAATTTCAACCCTTAATTTTCACCCCTTAGAAGTGACCTACATCAACCAAAAGCTTCGCGGCACAACTAGACCCCAAATGGAGCCCATATACCAAATTTGAACCAAATCGGTCCAGTGTTGCTAAGAAAAGTGCCGCGGACGGCGGATGGCGGACGGGGGACGGCGGACGGCGGACGGCGGACGGACATTGCAAATTTGGATTCTACGCACCTTGAAACGTAAAGTGACAAAGTTTGAGGGGGGGTTATAAAAATTTTTTGCGATACGATCACATAGGCCTATTATTAGAAATAATAAACCAAAAATTATGGCCAATTAAAGATTTTGATGGATCCTACAGTATATTTCATCGCCGGGTCGAATGGTGCTATAGCCAATTTCTTAGGATAATCGTATATGGGAGAAATACCTAGCAAACTTTCCCAATAACCGTTCAGTTACCTTATTCAGTTAGGTAATTTCCAATAACTTACTTCCAGCTCGATTTTATTTTGACATTTTATGTCTTTACTATGGCACATAAATGAAAAATCGTCACGCGGGGAGCGTCACGCGGAAATTTCTGATGATTTTCACGTACAACCAATCGTTCCTAGGGAAAACTAACTTCCTCATTTTCCACCCCACAAGAATCGTTCACCACTCATTAGAAAGCTCTCAATTTATTAAACATAAGGCATAAAATGTCTCTCGTGGTTGCGTACTTGTACGATAGCTGTATCCACCGTTTGTGTTTGAGTTGACGAAAACGTCAACATGATTGGAATTTCAGTTGATTTGTCTTAGAAAGGATCCTATGTTTGATTTTTTTAACATGTTTAATGTTTTAGGGCTGGGGGTCATTCTGTGAATTCCGACACGCAAATCTGCAACGTTTGTTTTTCTTAGTTACCACGGACCGATTTCTTAGTTACCACGTTATATCGGCTCCATTTGGGGTCTAGTTGTACCAAGTTGGTCACTGATCAGCTGAGTGAGCTCCAAGGCCATTTTCTCTCCTGTTGAACACAGGAAGCTGAAATTTGAGAAGCAGGGTCAATGGAGAATGCTGAAGGCGCCTGAGTGGTCACTGATCAGCTGAGTGATCGGCAATCTAATTTCTCCCTTGCGAGGGAAAACATTAAACATGATTTAATGTTTTTCCCTCGCAAGGGAGAAATTGAAAATTTTTCCTTTTTGCCAGGGCACGCTGGACAACAATTTAAATTCCAAATTGAAGATTTCTTTAAAAATTCGTTCATCAACTCATTACCTACTCCATGGATAAGAATAATTATGTCTTTTAAAATGGGGTGATTTATTTTTATTTATTTTTTTTTTACAAGTCATCAAAATGTGGGTACACGAATATTCAAATTACAGGACAACTTCTGCTTTGGAAAAATCTACATAAACCTGAGTGTAAGACGATGATGTGCAACCTTGTCTTATTCACAAGAACAACGGTTTCTTACTGAGTATTCAATTTTTCAAAATTTTTAGCTGCTCGAGGATTGCTCAGGCAAAACATATGAATTTCTTTGCATTTGTGGGAGAACTAGCCTGTATATATTTTCCTCTCGTTTCGGGAGTAGATCTAGTAAAGAAATAACGAGAAGTTAAAGCCAAAATATCAAAGTGGGACTCTTGAAAAGTTTCAATGGTGTGAAAAATAGATGTTTCTGATTGATTCAGATCGTTATTGCTCTGACATTGTTTTGTTCTTCCGCCTTGCAGTATAAAAATCACCTTTTTACCTTTAAGTTACATTTCAACACCTCCTTGAGTTTTCGAAACGTTTCGAACGTTGGCAGTTATGGAGAAGTTGTTGGATTTAGTCTGTCATCCCGGCTAAAGTGGGGCGCTCTCTGCAGTTGGCTTTGGGAAGCTCCTGACCACAAAGCCCCCTCTCACGTAATTCACTTCAGCTACAAAGTTGGCTTTTAGCTAAACCACCCAGTTTTACAAGTTCCTCATTTGCATAGGTTTCCGACTTCCTCGGAAATGGAAATATCGATTCGACTAACCATTCCTCCTGTGCAGTTGTTGCTGTAAGAATCTGTCTGTTAAAGTACTTAGTTATAAAGTAAGAATGGTTGTAAAATGAATAGTAAAAAAGCCAATACCAAAAGAGTGTGAAAAAGTAGAGGTTAATATACCTACAAGATGACCCAAAACTGTACAAAAAGAATTTCCAAACTGAAAAATTTTATCAAAATTAAGTACCATGCTGATCCAAAATTTTCAGAACCAAAATGATGAACATTTATATTATTGTTGTTTGAAATTTAGAGTGTGTATGAATTTCCTGGTTGGCTTTTGATGCGAACAAGATTCAAATCGTTGGTAAAATTAAATATGATTTAAATAATTTGTTAATTTTTCTTCCTTTCAAAGAGTAATGGTCTTCAACAAAACCATCATACACCTGTTTATGGAGTGCATATACTCTCCAAAAAACTTTTTTAAAATTCTAAATTCCTCTGATGCAGCGTACTTTAAATGCTTCGACAAATATACATTGTTTTGATTTTTCCTCCACCAGGGATGTGCAATGTGGGAAAAGCATACTCAACCCACGGTCATGGAGATTTGATCGCAGCACGAATGGCTTGCTTGATATCCACAAACACGGTTTTATCACTTAGTACTACTGACGTCAGTTGTTCCTGCATCCCAGCTGTTTGTCTGCATCTTTTGTATGATTGTGTGTGGACGACCTCTTCTGCATTTCTCCTTTAATCTTCCCATTGTGGGCATGTGAAGAAGGTGTGGCAGACATCATCCTCTTCTATCTCACAGAATTTCTACTCTGGGTAAGTGGCCTTCCCAATCTTTACTAAGAAAGAAGGGAAGTAGCCATGCCCCGAAAGGAATTGAGTCAGTAAACAGTTCACCTCACCGTATTCTCTCTCTAGCCAAGCCTTTACAATTACAAGCCAAGCCCTTCACGCAATTCACAATTTCCCGTGAAAATCAATGATTTTTGAAGTATAAAAAATGTTTCGAAAATTCAGTTTTCGAAGATCCTCTGAAGTTCACAAGACGGGAACGTGCTAGAAACAAAGTTGATTGAAGTATACAAAACTTTTTCGTCAGCTTGAATTCATGAATGCAATATTTTCCGAGGTATAGGTAAGCGAGAAATTTGAAAAAATCACCTTAAGAATGAACCTTTCGTCCTTCCTCTCTTTTAGATCTTACTTTTCCTTCAAACGGAAGTGAATGAGGTCGGTTGGATAGGAGCATTTGAGACCATTACGAGCTCTACCGTAATTATTTTCAGGGTAGCGGTATAATTTGACCGGGCAAATCGTGAAATTCCCTCTTAGTCGAAACATTCTTCCTGTTCGGGTTGGTCTCTGTAGATCGGTGGAGCTTCCACGGTGTTATGCACTTATTTGACAATGATCCATTCAGCCTTGGACGACCAAAACTGCATTAACTAAATCAACCAGAGATGAAAAAATCGCACGCGATCCGGTTTGGCGTGCGGAGTGCGAAAAGCGAATTCCTAATGGCTTCATCACGCTCTCTATTTCTACCTTCGTTAATTAGAGAGTTATTTTACTCTCATCCGACGAACTTGACAGTGAAATTAAAGATCGTATTTTATACTTTATCTGATTTGACGGCTCTTGCACCAAATGCGCGTGGAAAGTTGACAATTAATTAATTATCCAATGCTTCCTCGTTATCGATGATAGGAAAGCATTATATTCAAGCAGCAAGAAAAGACATTTTCCAAAATTAAAAATGTTACTTACATTTTACCATACCTACGAAAATATTGTACCTACTATGTTAATGACATTTTCGGGAAGTGAGTGCATTTGTCCATTAACACTAAATTTCTCACTTGTTCAAAACATTAATTTTTTCGAAATTTTTTCCAAATTTTAGTGTGTTTTGACAAGTTAAGTGGCATAGGATGTCTGATTTTGATTGAGTTGTAGATGATTTTTCTTTATGGGTGATCATTTGGGGTAGGTACTTCAGGAGGAGATGTCTGTCGGTATCTACCAGAAAGATACTTCAGGACCGGAGTAACAACTTGAAAAAAATGAATTCTCGATAAAATGAACAAGAATAGCCTATAAACTCTTGGTATTGTTTATCCATCTCTGTAGTATTGTATAAATCAAACTGATGGGTTTCATATCATAATAATTAGCTATTCTTACTGCTTCGTGAGTGTACATAATCATGATTTTGCACTGATTTGATGTATAGGATTTCGTTCCTACGTACAGCCGTTCTCATGAATTACCAGTTCATATTCCAATTCCTCGAGAAATGCGACGCCGAAAATATCTTTTGACGATTTTATCGGGACTGATCGTCGCCCTTGAGATTTTCCCTTCGTCAACCTCCAGCATCTACCAATTGACAATGAAACGTCCCAACCCGAAGAATATGAATCAACTGCGTCTTCCAGCCTCCAACGACGGATTTCCGAAAGGTTTTCCAAAGGAAATACGAAACGAAATATCCCCGCATAAAGTTTCAGACAGTGACGAGTCTCCGAATGTGTCTAGTGAGAACCCGAAAGTAGCTAATGACTCCAACACCAAGGGGTCGAGTAATACAAAGCTAGTAAGTACCTATTAGCATAACAGAAGTAGTGTCTCTTCTCTAATTCAAATTCATAATTGATTCGAAACTCTGTAACGGTCTGAAAGCTACACGTTTCACCACTAGTTGGGGCGAGTTACATTCCAGTTTAAAACAAATTTTAACTCAAAATCAAAAATTTTGGAGTAAGCGCGTTGTTTTAATGATTATCAACTCAATTTTAATAGTATTTACTCATTATTTTCTCTAGTTTGTTACACTATCTGAATATAGCAAATGGGATAAAGGGTCACCTTGGGAGTCAGTTGATCCCTTAAATTTTCTCCAATTTTCCAACTTCTTAACCCATTTCTGCCCAGCGTTGCATATATGCAACGCGGAGTAGCTCATCTTAGGAGGCTGGCCAGGACATCCACAGAAATGAAAAACTAAAATAAGGTAAGAGGTTAAAAACATATTGTTTAGTAATACATGCATTCCAGGGGACGTCCCATTGGATAAGCATTAGATCAGTTTAACCAGTTGGTAAGCGATTAAACTGTTTAGCTCGATGTAATTTATTTATTACTTTAGGCAAGAAATAGTGATCCCCCCCTCTCACCATTATCTACCATAACATTTCTAGCGGCGTGGGTGCCTCGAATCTGAAGAGCATTTTGAAATCCATGATCAATGATACCCAACATGCGAATTCGAGTTCACCCCCCCCCCCCCTCATCACCACCACCACCAATGGTGCCGGTCTGGCACCAAAGCGAAAATACGTCGGAAAATCCGGAGGTATAATGAGAATTTTTCATCAATTTCAAAGGTTGGGTACAATTAGTAAGCAGTAAAGGAACCGATATCTTATGAATATTATTCCCCCACTTATCCCATCCCCTTCCAAGTTTTGGTACTCTGGTAAAATCATGTACAACTCGGAAGTTATTTGAGTCAAACAAAAAATAAAACACGCAAATCGGTTGGAAATTGAGGCCTGGGCAGATTTTACAAGATTACCCCCGCAACCGCACGTTTTTAAGCATTAACCCCCCCTTTCACCCCCTTAAAAAGCAAAATCCAAAATTCCGGCGCCGTAGTGCACAACTGGATAGTTTTAGGCGTCGAACAAAAAAAGAACCAGGAAAATCGGTTGAGAACTAAGGCCTGTGCAGACGACACAAGATTTTGTTACACACACACATACTCACACACACACACACACAGACAGACATACACCTATGGTTTTTTCTGCGGATTTGGATTCAGAATGGTCTAAAACCGATTACTGTGAGGTTTTTTTTTCCTGTTGAGTGTTGTCCTCCTTCACCCCAGATCGATCGCATAAGGACGCCCAAGTCTTACTGTGGGTCGTCCTAAAAAGGGGTAAGAGGTTAAAAAACGTCTGCCAAGTGGGTGTGGCACATAGCTTCCTCGTATCCATAACCCGATAATATAGATGATCAGATGCATAGTTGTTATTCTCAAAACACCAATCTCTAAGTACCTTTCCCTACCCTCATAGGGGACCATCTACACGCTAATCTGGACAATCCTAGAAAATTTCATCAAATTCGGATGAAAAATTAAGTGAGTAGATGTATGTGATTGGATCAAAAAAATACTTAGCCTCGGCTGGGATTCGAACCCGCGACCCCTGGGGGACAGTTGAAGTTACGGCTGCTACAAGTAATTCACGTTTGCGCATGCGCAGTCGCTTCTATCAGTCCGGGGATGATGATTTTCATAGGGGACTATCTACAACCTAATCCACATAATCCCTGAAAATTTCATCGAAATCGGGTGGAAAATGTGGAAGTTACGGCCGTTACAAGGAAATTCACGTTTGCGCATGCGCAGTCGCTTCTATCGGTCTGAAGGTGATGATTTTCATAGGGGACCATCTAAATAATAGTCTGTAACATCCCTGAAAATTTCATTGAAATCGGATGGAAAATGTGAAAGTTATGGCCGTTACAAGGAATTCACGTTTGCGCATGCGCAGTCGCTTCTATCAGTCCGGGGGTAATGATTTTCATAGGGGACCGTCTACACACCAACCCGCACAATCCCTGAAAATTTCATTGAAATCGGACAATAACTTCGTATAGTTATGCGCGTTACAAGGAATTCATGACAGACAGACAGACACACAGACAGACAGACAGACAGACAGACAGACAGACAGACACGGAACCAAAATTGTTCAGAAAGGTCTAAAACGCAAAACGCGAGTGGAAATTTTGATTTTGGAGAACTTTTTTTTTTCGTCCTTGAAAAGTGAAAACAAAGCTTCCGCTACCTTGGTAGACTCGGAAGCAAAAAACATGTTTTGTGATCGTAAATATGAACTTGATCCAACTACCTCATCATCAAGTATTATAACCCTGGAATGGAAGAATAACGTTTACCCCCTTCATTGGAAGAATTCGGAGTCATTTTGACTCCTGCGTTTTTCCGGCGTAATTAATATTTTTTACCTCACCAAATGCATTAGCTTGTGGTTTTATAGAATTTAGGAAGTTTTGGGGAGTTACTTACTCCCGTCTGCATCATTTTACGTACGATTGTCGATGAAAATGACCATTTTTTGATGTTCAACCACATTTCTTCACGTCAAATCAATCTAGGTACCTACCACGAATAAAACCACAAACGCAATAGTTGGTAAATATATTTCATAAAAATGTTAATCAGTCTGAAACAAAAATCAGTCGGACTTATGGAGGGATTATCATCTCTACCATGACTGATGTAATTGGTGAATCACATTCCTTTTCGAGGACTATAGGAAACATCACATTCCTTTTCAAGGACTATAGGAAACATAAATTCGTTGAATATCATTCGTACATTACAATAAAAAAGAGAACGGTAGTAGAATGGGTGGGTACCGCAATAACAAATGAAGGAACTACGAGAGAAAGGCACAGTGGTACCCTACTCACCTATAATAAACCCATCACATAAAAATCACTTTGCCAAAACCTACAAATATGTGACTACCTACTTCATGTTTTATCACATAGGTTGAACATAGGAATATAAAGTAAAAATATACGAGTAAAGTATATAAAGTAAAAATATGACTGAAAATATGAGTAAAAATATAAAGTAAAAATGGCCGAATCTGTGCACCCTATTGCAAGAATGAGTCAATCTGACGCCTTGGTTTTACTAACTTACCGTTTGAATGCACCCCAGGAGAACATCACGGCGCAGTCACCATCGCAAAATTGGTGCAACAGATGGGTAGATGCATACCTGGAAGGAGGAGCTACTACCACTTCTCCTTCACCCCCTCCCCAACGTTTTAGTGTGGCGCGGAGTCAAAATGACTCATTCATCCATTCCAGGGTTAATTAAGGTATTAAAATATTTAAAAATACATATTATTTTCAGTGAGTAATGCTGATGTTAAGGGGGTTCCAGTCGGTCACCGTTCCTTCCTCGTTCCGGGTTAGTCTAATCTCTTACGAACCGGCGCTTGGTTGCCCCTTTCACTCCCTACACCCAGTTTGGTGGAGCAGCTTTGCCACCCACAGTGCCTCCCCCATCCACCAGCCTTCTCGTTGCTGGTCACTTACTTATCATCAAAAGTTTTTCCCAGTTTTCTCAGGAAATAATTATCCAATTTTTGTTTCTTGTGGCACTCTTCTCATTTTTATAATCTCTACACCCATGCATTTGTTTAATTCCAAAAGTAAAATTCTACAAGAAAAAAGTTCTACCTACATTTGAAATTTTCAAGGATTTTTGAGATTCATTAGTGCATCTACCCAGGGAATTGAAAAACTTAAAGATTGCCTCAGGAAACAAATTAAAACGACCAATAATTGCCAGAGAAAAGGGGTTTATTCACTGACACCCATGGGTCCATGGTTTCCTCCAATAGAAATTAACTGTTTTTAAATTTGAAAAATTTAAAATTGGCTCAGAATTACTGAATGAACGTAGCTCTAATAGTAATTCTTTAGTTTTCATTTTAATTTTGATGAAATGTTTGTATCTGTTCATTGATAAGTGATCCCTAATTGAATCAAACCATTTTTGGCGACGGATGTTGAAAAGTACAACTATATTGATTGGGTGATTTTCCCATCATACAGATGGATGTATCTTCCTGGAAATTTCATATGTTATTGCCGGAAAGAAGTGACATTATTGTGCAGCGTGAACTGGAAAATTGACTCAATCACCTAGGTAGGTACCTAGAATCGAAATTTTGCGAACAAATTCGCTGTGCCTTTGGATAAACTTCACGTCCGCAACTAATTTGCGGCAACAGCTGACTAGTAAATCATCCTTCCTGGTGTTTCCCCACTTTGGGCTATCGGAACCAACAAATCTTCCACTCTGGAGCTGTGGAGGTAAAATTAACGAACTCGAATCTTCCCCACCCTTGACCGCAAGCTTCAGATCGATTGCAGGAGTATTTCAGCAGCAGAAGGTATTTCCGAGGTGGATATTGGGGGAGTTTCGTTTCTCTCTCACTCCAAGTTCTCAGTTATAAACGTGCAGCAGATGTTGCGAACTATGAACCTTGGATGTTCACTTATCCTATAAGCTTCTACGTTGGAGATTTCTAAAACTGTAGCTCGTTCAATCCAAGAGGGTGTGGAATGTAAAGGGGCGGTCGTTGAAACCATCCACTCAAAGCAACCGCGTTGCCAATGTTTCGGTGGAACAGGGAACGGTGAATGGAAGTCTTACCCTTTATGTTATGAGCTTAATAGGTACCTACGTATTAGTCCCTTCATCGAAGAAAATCCAGACTGCACAGCACGATCCTCCACAAGTATCACATCGCATATATGCAAACATGTAGCACACTACTCCCTGTGTGTGGTAAATCGACAGAAAGATAAAAATATCGTTCAATAGTAACAAACTTTCTCCTTGGTTTCCAAAGTAAGCTACTTCACGCTGGCCTTGTAACAATGAAACTTGGTATCATCCATGACTTCTGGACCAGTTTAACACGCGGCTACTGACCCATCATCAACCAATTTTTGTCTCCATAAAAGTGATAAAAATGCTGCAATTATTACACAATTCATTATTTTTCCATCAGGTAATAGTACTTACCTACTTAGTTACACCTACAACCATAATTGGATTGTTGAAATTCAAGTTTACTTTGACGGAAAGTTCCTACCATCTAATCATTGTTTTCTCAAAGTTGTGGGTGCCTTCAATTGACTTGATTCTTGGTACGAAGCTCAAGGGAGTGACATTGAATTCTATTCGAAAAAACAAAAAAAAACGTCTGCCAAGTGGGTGTGGCACATAGCTTCCTCGTATCCATAACCCGATTATATAGATGACCAGTTGCATAGTAGTTACTCTCGAAATATCAATCTCTAAGTACCTTCCACTACCCTCATAGGGAACCATCTACACGCTAATCTGGACAATCCTAGAAAATTTCATCAAATTCGGATGAAAAATTAGGTGAGTGGATATGTTTTTGGATCAAAAAATACTTAGCCTCGGCTGGGATTCGAACCCGCGACCCCTGGGGGACAGTTGAAGTTACGGCTGTTACAAGGAATTTACGTTTGCGCATGCGCAGTCGCTTCTATCGGTCCGGGGATGATGATTTTCATAGGGGATCATCTACAACCTAATCCACATAAACCCTAAAAATTTCATTGAAATCGGGTAGAAAATTTGGAAGTTATGGCCATTAAAAGGAAATTCACGTTTGCGCATGCGCAGTGGCTACTATCAGTCCGAAGTTGACGATTTTCATAGGGGACCATCCACATGCTAATCTGTAGCATCCCTGAAAATTTCATTGAAATCGGATGGAAAATGTAGAAGTTATGGCCGTTACAAGGAATTCACGTTTGCGCATGCGCAGTCGCTTCTATCAGTCCGGGGATGATGATTTTCATAGGGGACCGTCTACACACCAACCCGCACAATCCCTGAAAATTTCATAGAAATCGGACAATAACTTCGTATAGTTATGCGCGTTACAAGGAATTCATGACAGACACACAGACAGACAGACAGACAGACAGACAGACACACAGACACGGAACCAAAATTGTTCAGAAAGGTCTAAAACGCAAAACGCGAGTGGAAATTTTGATTTTGGAGAACTTTTTTTTTTCGTCCTTGAAAAGTGAAAACAAAGCTTCCGCTACCTTGGTAGACTCGGAAGCAATATTGCATTTTATACTGACTCACAATTTGTCTAACACAGAGTAACTGAAGATACCTACCTTGCGAGAGAACTGTCAAGAAGCATTAGTAGGTAGGGGGAAGGGAGGGAGGTGCCTGTCCTTCGGGACTGGTCATCAGGTATCGTTTTTAAGACTTTTAATCTTCTAGGTGGTATCATTCGTTTCTAAAAATTAAACACTATCTTAGATTGATGAAAAAATGCCACGGAACATTCAATAATTAGATAATTAATTATCCTTATTAGCGAAGGGTTGGGCCTACAAAGCTCTTGTGTCACTCATTACATTCTCAAAAATCTTCACTATTCCAATTGTTTAAAAACAATTAAAAACGCTGCAAATTATTACACAATGGTTTATTATTTTTTATTTTTCTATATAGATCACTCGTCTGCAAAGCCACCAAATATCCAACATGAAGAAAAATATCGATCGCATTTCGGTCAGCTTTAATTTGAACGGAGATTAGGCCTCTTTTGCGATTCACGCTCGTGTTTCTGATTTATCGTACGTCCAAACTTTAAATTCTCGTAGTGAGCGAACGGTTTGTCCTACAGAGCTCCGGGTGGTCTCAAAAAATTCTAAAGATTCTATAGAATCTTAAATTGAAGAAAAAAACAATACCTTTACATCAAAATTTTTTGAGTTAGGGCGTTTTGAAAATTTCAAAATAGATTTTGGAAGCCTTAGAAGTGACCTACATCAACCAAAATCTTCGGGGCACAACTAGACCCCAAATGGAGCCTACATACCAAATTTCATCAAAATCGGTCAATGCTAAGTGGCAAAATGCCGCGTACGGCGGACGGACGGCCAAATTTTTATTCGATTTTTGGATTCTACGTACCTACCTTGAAACGTAAACCATCAAATTTTGAGGGGGTGTTAAATTTTTTTTTTCTCAGTCGATTTCAAAGGTTCATTATTGAAAATAATAAACCAAAACAGTTAAAAAAACCTTTGCATTAGAAGCTTTAGAAATAGGGGGTTTTGAAAATATTTTCCCTCACTTTTTTCTCTTTTGACGTAACTAGCAATAACCAAAATCTTCGGGGAACAACTAGACACCAAATAGAGCCGATAACTCAATTTCATCAAAACAACAGTCGATACCGTCAACGAGATGTAGAAAAATAATAAACCTTGTGTAATAATTTGCAGTGTTTTCTACCCCAGCTCCAATTTACTCGTGGTCTGCTTGGGAGTTCAATAAATATTTAAAAAATTGCGTATAAAGGATTTAGATTGAAGAAATTGGTTTTCCGAATCGATTGACATGTGTACATGGAGTTGAAGCACTTCAAAGACATGTACGGCCAACATTTGTGTTCCTAATGTCAAAAATAGTTGGTTGCAGATTCTACTTATCAGAGGCGTGGTGGCGAAAAATGCAGAGCTTAGCCGTGTCAACTATTCACAAAGAGACATTACGGGGATACTCGTACATCTCAACTGGCCCTTTAGTAAATAGTTACTTTTTTGGTCCTATGCATCTAAGGTTGTTCTTATGAGGGTGCCAACTATAAGTGGTCTCAAATTTGAGTTCTGAAACAAATGATTATGGTGTTCAGGTGCCCGATTGCTACACCTACCGCTACCAAGTGAGCGACGAAGAGTCTGGAGTGTACAGAGACCACTCTGAGTTCCGAAACAGTGGTGGGATGATCCACGGGGAATTGAGCATCGTGAGGGACGAGGTGAAGATCGATATCAAGTACAAAGGGCTGCCATCTAAGGGCTGGGAAGCTTCAGTAGAGCAGGCTCCAGGGCTGCCTCTTCTGGCACCGATGGCCCCCGCTTTGCCACTCACGGACAAGGCTAATCACGGGTTGCGGGGTCCTGTGAGCCAAGGGATGTTTCCTTCGGGTCAAGCCTCTCAAAAATGGCCTTTTCTCAAACTAGCTGATCGTCGACTACCATCGTTTGGACTGACCAATCCGAGATTTCCTCAAGATCTGGCCAGAAGTCAACAGTTGCACAAACAAGACTCCAGGTGTCCTTGTCTTCTGGCCAAGACCCGATGTGAGGTTCATAACCAGGAAAACGTTCCCCACCACAAGCCGCTCCACAGCTATCGGGACCTCAATGAAGTAGAGGAGCGACTTCGCCTCTTCTACCACAATAATCACGTTCACGTCGACAAACAAATTTCGAATGGGTAATAAGGCGAATAAAACTAGTAAATTACTGAGATGAATGACTGTTTTAACTGTTTCTACTTAATCCAAAATACACTGGAAAATATCGAAATTGTGTAAAATGTTTGGGCAATAGGAACGAAAGATACGGGTTTCGTTCAATAATGCAGACCAATTTACCTATCCTAAAGTTGATAGTTTGTTGAAAGTTTGCAATCAGATTGAATTAAAGTAAGTAGATATGTAAAAATTGAAAGAGCTTCTTATATTGCTTATAAAACGACCTGCTGCATCAGGTGATGGCATCGCTTGGGTTGGTTAACTGACGACAGGAGAGTCGTATCTTTAAGAGCTTCGACACAAACGTTACTCCACAATTCATTTAAAAGTAATCTATTAATGAGTAACTAAGTTTATCTTATGTCCACAACCGGACACGGAATTTACCTTCATTAATTGGTACCAGAACGAGCAGTTTGGAAGATACAATCGTTAGCGTATAAGCCGAACCCTTCCATTCGATAATGAATCAATTGGAGCGACATTATCAAAAGTGAACGTAGATAAATTTTCGTTAGTGTTGTAGCTGTATTTTCTCTCTCTTGCTAGACCCAGCTAGACTTGGGCTCCATCCAACTGGACTTGGTGAGGGCTCCACCCAGCTGGGATTGACTCAATCCGACAGGCAACCCAACAAGATAAAGCCCACTTCAGATGGCAGTCAAGCTTGATTCAAGGGTCATTTCAAAATTTGGGGTTATTTTGTCCTCGAACTTTTCCATAAATTATTTTTGAAGTTTTCATGTTTTTTCTCCCGTAAACGTCCTTTGTTTTGACCACTGAGGCAGATCCTGAAGTGGGCGCACACTTTATCAAGTAGTTTCAAATTTAGAGAATTTTGAATTTTTTTCCTTAATTTCGACTTTGTAGGGAGAGAGAAAACCAAGTGTGAGTTGAACTCATGAAACCTTTTTATTCCTTCAAAACACGAGAATTTTAGTTTAGGAGAGTCTCTTTTATTTATCGCTATCACAGTCCGAAGCTATAATCTAGGTACCTACATCAGAATTATCAGATTCTTCAAGTCTTTCAATCAGTCTAATCTTTCGTAAAATGTGGGTTAAGGAAAAGTCAGAATTATATGACCCAGCGGTTATAAATAGTTCAGGTAACTCTTAAAAATGTAAACGGCTTTGAAAGAACTTTTGAGAACCCATAGTTTATTGAGTTTCTTAATAGTACACAGGTAACTCATTTTCTTAATAATACATACCTAGGTAACTCACTTTCTTAGTAATACATAGGTAACACAGTTTCTAAGTAATACATAGGTAACTCGGTTTCTTGATAATACTTAGGAAACTCAGTTTCTTAATAATAAAATTCTTACAAAAACGCTCGATTCCAAAGGTTCATTATTGAAAATAATAAACCAATAGTGTCCAACGTTCGGGAATCAGAGCCTAACTAAAATAAAATGAGGTAAGGATCAAAAATGTCAAACTAATTGGAACTGGGAATCTGAACAAAATCTCCTGTATTTATGACTCGAATATTATTGTCATTAACCTCAAACTGTGCATGGATCCCCGGGAACGCCGTAATCCATTTTTTTACTACAATAGTACCATCGTCATTAATAGTATCATTGCTGTGAACATAGTGATAAGGGGAAATGTTTTCCTTCAGAATCTACCAAGGTAGCGGAAGCTTTGTTTTCACTTTTCTAGGTAGAAAAAAAAAATGTTCTCCAAAATCAAAATTTCTACTCGCGTTTTACGTTTCGGACCTTCCTGAAGAATTTTGGTTCCGTGTCTGTCTGTCTGTCATGAAATCCTTGCCACAGCTATAACTTCTACATTTCTCATCCGATTTCGATGAAATGTTCAGGGATTGTACGGGTTGCCTTGTAGATGGTCCCCTATGAAAATCATCATCCCCGGATTGATTAATAGTTATTAATAAAATTCTTTTTTTTTGGACTCGCTCTTCAAGCTGGCCAAAATGAACATTCCTGGGGTGAGTGTTTCGGGCACAGACGGTTTAGCTGAAGCTGGAAGTCCAGTAGAGGTAGAAGGAACAGCACACGTAGACGGTTCTTCCAAGGTTGACTAGAACTTCTGCACAAAATATGTTGTTTTAATTACTGATGTAACCTATGGATAACTACTAATACCAAGAATATACACCAAGAGCTCAAATTTAAACCATTATCTTGGTGAACCATGAGCAAATTTCTCTCCCTGCAATTCCATCTCTCTTCCTACAAACCAGCCTCTTCCCAGAAATTGTAGGTAGAGAGGTTGTAGGGAGAGAGATTTGTGAGGTTATCACTCTCTTCTGGCCTCACCATTATTGACTCTGAACGTTAGCAAAGATACATAACACTATGGCATTCATAATTGTATTTTGAGTTTAATTAAACTTAGTTGAACACTTACCCTGATGAGTGAGGTGGTTGTAGGGATGGAGAAAGTATTAACCTACTCTCAAAGCTTCAACACTTCACAACATAACCCACACAACTGGGAGCTTGGAAATTCAACAAACTTCAGTAGCTTCGGAAGCCATCTTGCAGCAGTGTTCACTTTTGTTTTTCATAACACGAAATAATCGTTTTCCAGGAGTGGGCGGGCATTTCAAAAAAATTGTAGGAAGAGAGAATAAAACCTTGTGACAGCATCAAAACATAGCAAAAACCCTTCCAATTCATGGAATTTTCGTTCGTTTCTAATTTATTCCTGAAAAGGAGAGTATCCTGGACCAATAACATTTTTTACTTAAATTAAAATATGAATATAGAGTTCTCCAAAAATTTTCGAAGTTCCCAACCTACCCTTTGTGACAGGTGTAGGGAGAGAGAATTGGGATCATTAATGATTTTTAATTATCTGAGTTAATTGATTAGTGAAATTCATTCTATGTGATCTTTGTAGACACTAACCTGCTGTATCTCCCTGAAAAAATTCTGAATTTCCAAGACAAATAGAGTGTTCACAAAAGCTGCGTGACAAGAAATAACCCCAAATTTTGAAATGACCCTCAACTCAATCCAGCAGGCATTCAGTGTATATCTTATTCAATCCAGAAGAATTTAAATCTCGTCTGGGCTTTATGCCCCAACGTTAAAATCCCTCCAAAAAAAGAAATAAAGCAACTCAAGTATAATTTTACTTAGCAGGTTAATTTAAAAGACACACTAACTGAATTTTTCACAATTGAATAGGCAGTATGGCTGACTTACTCACTTTGGTAGGATTGAAAACTCTGTTGGGCTGTATGCCACGAATCTCTTCTGAACTCTCCCAATTGAAATGATCTTTATTCTGTTGTTCTCTTCAATCTATGATCACACCAAACAAGGAATCGCTTTTAAACGGTTGACAGCCGACATGGCGGGTATTTGCATGTATTATTTCCGAGGTTTCGATCTCTCTGAACGAAGCAGAGAGCATTTTTCGAAGTTGAAAACTCCCTTACTAACGGAAGTGCTCTGCTCAGTACCCACACTTTTTACATGGAATTTGCTTTAGACGTCAAGCGGGTATTTGCTAGTATTTTTATATTTTCAAGCTTACGATGTACCGGAAGTACCCTTCAGCCACCTTCTCCCAAAACATAATTAAGAGTGACAAAAGATTGGCAGTCGAGGCGATGGGAATAACTTGATAAAATACTCTCCCTCGGGCGACCGTCGCGCTGCCTAGGTAGGAAACTCGGTTCGTACAACTAGAGAACTTGTCACTTCAACGTCACCCCCGTCATCCGTGATTTACCCCGACGGCTTCAGACCAGCTCTACGCCACAAGTCACGTTGTTGACGTCAAGGCCGATTTTATCATCGAGTTTCTTTAGATTTGACGGTACTTTTTGCAGTCTTCGGAAGAGAAAAGTCGCCTTCCAGAGAGACATTTATAGACTTCACTTTATTATCATAATACATACAGCCATAATGGCTCTCATACTTTTTGAAAAAGGCAAAATTCTGCCCTTATAGGAGTTTTGCAGGGACTCGATTGGTATCTATGCAGGTAGGTACGCACTCTGGTTCTGAAAATTGGGAGATTTGCTGCGTAACTAGTGCAGTAAGTCGAAAAATCAACGTCCTCCGAAATCATGATGTTGAGTCGCATTTTGCTCTTCTCACAATAAATGATTTCGTTTCCTTGTTCGTATGCCTAAATTGTTTCACGCAGAAAATGTCCTTAGCGCCACATTTGGCCAAATCAAGATGGTTTTAAAGTGTCTTAAATTTTTTTTTGAAGTTTTTTGATGGAGGGTGATTTATCCAGACACTGCTTCACTAGAAGTTGCACATCGTTGCAACGGTTTATTATTGCGCAACAGACCACCGTCAGCAAAAGATCGCATTTGATCAGCTGAAATTTGCCTCACTTCCGCAAGCGAACATACATGTGCAATTCACACTCGTGTTTCTGATTCATTATTGGTCCAGCCTACGGAGTAATGGAGACAAGCTCATGAGCCCCTTCAAAGGAACCAAGAGTAGTTTTTTTTTTGGGGGGGGGGGGAGGCTGGTCCTTACGGGTAGGCTAAAGAATACTACAGTTAATTGATGAAAAACAGTCGTGGACCACTCTGGGTAGTGTCGAAAAATTCTTTAAAACTTTTTGAAATTTTAAATGTATTAGAAAACAATATCTATACCTATATCGCAAGTTTTCGAGCTAGGGTATTTGAAAACGTTTTCTACCACTTTCTACCATTTAGAAATGACTGAAAATAATCAATAGCGTTACGGCACATCTGGACCCTCAATCGAGCCGAAATACAAAATTTCATCAAAATAATGGTCCATCGGAACTGGGCAAATTACCGTGTTCAAAAGTTCAAAATATATGACATTGCATTAAATGTTTGTGACACTTCAACTGAAAAATATCTTAATTGAATTAAACATTTTTCAAGTCAACATCGATTCATCTTCGGGGAACATTATTTCTGACTGACTTCAACTCACAAGAGAAGGAGGAGTGATGAGAATCTAAACTCTTTTTCTAAGTAGTTAATTAGTGCAAGTAGTACGAATTTGAATTTGACGTATTTGATATTGAATTGTACCCAACTTATAGAATTATTGAAGTGAAGAAAGAGGTAGGTTATTCAGTTGGAACTCGTCGTCCCGCTCAGAACTATTAAACGACTAAGATGAGGGAAGGGTGGATTAACTAGAAGGAAACCGTGAACAGATGTGGGTTTGGTGGATAGGATGAATCACTGTTGAACAATCATTTAGGAAGATTTGAGAGAGGAGAAATGAACGAGGTCGAAATTTTGAGTGGCTGATTGTGGAACCTCAAGCCGCCCTTATATGCCGTAGATAGGCGAGGAACTGGTGGAAGGTTGGCGCCTCCAGTCTTGACTCACCAGTGATCACATGGCCTTGTTGAGATACCCTCACACCTGTGTTTTCATTTGTGAAATATTTGTGTGATGTAGGATATCACGACAAGGAGGATATACTCTCATTTCGTGTGTCACATGACAGTGTTTCTTGTGTTTCAACTGTGTTCAATAGTATTTAAGTTCAGACAAATCAGGTTCTCAAGTTCTAAACACGTATCTAATATCATCATTCTCAGGGGGCAATCCTCGGGCCAATCGACAAATTTTATACTAAAAATTCCTTTACGAAAATCGGGTTTTCTGAACTATTTCCTGTCAAGACACAATCCAAAGGCAAACTGATACTTAAATTCTATCAAACATTTTTTAAATTATACTTGGGAGAGCTTCTGTATTAAAATAAATTAATTTTCACTCTACAAGATATTTACTTTCTCTCGTGGCCAAACCGGATCTATCATGGTCATATTTTGATAACAATTTTGGGTGGTCCTGCTTGTAATCAGTAGTAATTTCTCATCAACAGTGCTTCTCTAGAGTTTTGTAAGTCTGCGAGTACAGCCTATCCCTCTCAACCTTCTCAATCATTAATTAATTAACACAGAGTTGGAATAACACCGGGAGGCTAAGCGTGGGCGAGAAACTGTTATAGTTACTGTTCGGTCTTTGATGTTGGAAGTTGAACCTTCTCAATTTAACTTGCTCTGCCGTGGAAGTTGTGAGCTCTTCTCCTCCCACATAAACTGAAGGCCTCGCAGCTTCCACAGCTGTGTTGTTCCGAGTTCACATGTATGATATTACAATTAGGAACCTCGGATTCCACAGTGTAAACCATCAACCTGGTTGCACAAACTGCTTGACGGTGGTCGTGGTGGGGACAGCCCTCTCAGAATGTTTCCGATGTCAGGCTCTCTCACTGCGTACTTTCCTCGATACTACGAGTACTACCGAAAAAAAAGTTTTGCAAGTATTTTGTAATATCTCAATTTTAAACAAAGATCAAACTCGTCCTTACTATATTTTGTACTACAAATCTTAGGTTCAGAAGCTCATAGAATTTTCAGTTGTTTTTCAGAGCTTACTGTACATAATTTTGGTTCAGTGTCTGATTTGGTCAATCCTTTTATTTCTTCTTCAATCTTTCAATATTCGGTCAAATCTTAGCTACAGAAACTCATAGTATTTCTGGTGTTTTTCAGAGCTTACTGTAAATAACTTTGGTTCAGTGTCTGAATTTGGTCTTTCCTTTTGTCTCTTGGTCAATCTTGAATTATTTGGTCAAATCTTAGCTACAGAAACTCATAGTATTTCCGGTGTTTTTCAGAGCTTACTGTACATAACTTTGGCTCAGTGTCTGAATTTGGTCAATCCGAATGTGATTACTAGAAATCTATAAAATTGTCAGAAATGGTGCAGAGACGGTCGACTATCAATTTCATCATGACCGGACAAACAGCAGCTTCTAATTACATACTTGAACATGATTTTTGAACATAGACAATCTCGATTCTTCTCATTTGGAGAGCTTTGGCGTTGGAAAACATTTCTTCAAGAATCAGCAGTAGTCCTGGTACTTGTGAACATTTAAAAAAGTCAACATACTTCTGAACGGCTTCATAATCGAGTTGCTGTTTGTTGAGTTGCTGTTGTTTTTTAGAGTGTTTATTTGTCAATATAAATCAACTAGTTACATTTGAATGTTGTACATCAGGTATCTATCTAGATATTTACTTCAGATATTACGAATTTCTCATTCAAGTGTTAGTCTATTGACTTTCACTACATTAAAGTTGCACTTCATCATCCAAGGTCCAGTGGCTTGGTCCTCTTCAGACGTCGAATTTCTCGAGTGTTGTCCAAAAGCTGGTTGGCTTCTGGGTTTGTGTGAGCGTGAAGCCTCTTTTCGTAGTTTCTCGCAAATATTTTTGCTACCTCGCTAATAGTATCAATGTTGAGGTCCTTGTGGAGGTCATTACGAATGTACCACGGAGCATTCACAACACTCCGTATCCACAATTTTGGAACGTTTGAATAATGTTCATGTTACTTTTAGCTGTGGATCCCCATGGCTCCACACAGGTCCAAATTGGCATAAATATTGTTTTGTATAACAGCACTTTGTTGTGTAAGCTAAGTTGTAAATGTCGGCCCAGGAGCCAATACAGTTTTCTTATTTGATTGTTAGCTGTTCATTTTTCTTGTTGACGTGTTCTTTCCACTTCAGCTTCGTATCTAGTGTCATTCCTAGATACTTAGCTGAGTTGGAATATGGAACTGTCCATTGATTCAATATCAGCGGCATGTTTGTAATTTTTTTGTTGGTGAAGTTCACGTGAGTGGATTTGGTTTCGTTCAATTGAGGCGCCATTTTTGAGTCCCATCTCCAATAGCATTCGTAGCTTCGTGCAGCTTTTCTGTAGAGGTTTCAACTGTGTCTGCAACTGCCAAAACTACTGTATCGTCTGCGAATGTGGCTATAGTTGTTCCCAATGTGCGAGGTACATCATGTGATAACATGATTGGGATAATTTATCAATACCTTACCTACTGCCCAGTCTATTTACAACTAATTCTGTGTGATGCTATTCTATGTGAGGAAGCTATACTGTCAAACCCACTTTGAAGATTTTGTTGTTTGGGGTTGAGTAGGTTTGATAATAGTGAAATGGGGTTGATAATAGTGAAATGATTTTGTGAAATGATTTTTTAAAGTGATACCTACTTTTCAACACGCTCTAGAGGCGGAAGGCGTAATCGTAGAGACTTAAGTCAGAAATGCAAATTGTAAGAAATTTTATGTACTTTAATTCTGGTAATAGTGAAAAATCCGCTAGAACGCTTACTTTTAGAGGTATAGGCAAAAAAACGAAAAAAGTCGAAAAATAGGAGAAAATTCATCCCCCCTCCTCGAGCTCACCCCCACCCTAGAGGTATTTTTAGGTATGATTAACCAAGTGTAAAGGAAGACGCTGGTGAAGGAATTTCTTTACTATGAATTATTTCTCATATTTGCCCATTTTTGGTCTAATTCGCCTGGGCTATTAGTAGGGTGGGCAATAGAAAAACTCACCTTCTAAAAATTTCTTTCAACAAAAATTTTATTAACAAAAAAAAAAAACAACAAAAAGTAGTAGTAATAAAAGTTAAGAAAGACGTTAGAGTATTTAAAATTATTACGTACTTAGCTAATCAGTGCGTTTTACGATCGTTTTCATATTATTTCGACAAATTCGTTATATCAGTTTAAAAAATTTAAATTAATACCAGGGGATTGATCGGCGTTGGGCGCCCTCGTAGACGCTGTAGGGGCGGATGTTGCGTTGGAATTTCTTCTTGGGCTGATATTTCAGTTTTGATGGCACAGGAGAATTGGACGAACCAAAATCACCGCCGGAACCACCGAAGTCGTGATGCTCGTGGTATTTGGGTTCTTCGTGGTGCTTGACTTCTTCGTGGTGCTCGTAGTGGTGCTTGGGTTCTTCGTGGTGATGCTCTTCATGGTGGTGATGGTGATGTTTGGGCTCGTGATGCTTGATCTCTTCGTGGTGGTCGAGCACGTGGTAGTGTACTTTGGGCTCCTCGTGGTGGTGGTAATGGTGGTGCTTGGGCTCTTCGTTGTGGTGTTCTTCCTTGTGCTCTTCATGGTGTTCTTCGTGATGGTGCTCGATGGGCTTGCCGGACTTGGTGACGACGGCGTTGAAGCCAGCGTGCTTGGCTGAGGTGTAGTGGACCTCCCTCAGAGTGCCATCGGGCTCGAGGACGCTGTAGTAGCCCTCAACGTCATCTCCTTTGCGGCTCTCGCGGTGATTCTTGTAGTCGCCTGTGTGCTTGTCCTTCACTTCGTACTCAAATTTGTAATGTGGCTCCTGAAAATTGAAACAAAAATTTACTTGTCGATCATGAAGTCGGAATTCGGACAAGAAGTTTGAAGGAAAAAAGTAAGCATGGGCGACATTTCAAAGAAATATTTTGCCTGATTTTTAACCATTTTTGAACTATGATCAAAAATGGCTGAAAATCGATATGAAACATTTTTTTTTTGTTTCAATTCATTGAAAGTTTCACGCAGAATTGAAATGAACGAAGTTGATAGGTAATAATTTTTTAACATTTATTAATTTAATTAATTAATTAAGTTAATTTTCACTAAATACCTCAACAAACATATTTTTATTATAAATCTCGAATATTTGACTCCTCAGTGTTGATACACATTTACGTCGTTGCCTGAATAATGAATAACCACCAATTTTATATTGAAAATGCTTTAAATTTAGGGGTAGCTTTGCCCATTTTATCATGTACGATATGTTCAAAAACGCAACAACTGGACAGTTAAAATCTATATTAAACATGAAGAGAGGAGCCGGAATGCAATTTTAAATTTACAGTAAAGTTTAAGTTTGAAGCATATTGATTATTACAAATTTAAACAGAATGATATTGATTTTAAGTGTATTTTAAGTTTGAAACATTTGGAATTTCTATTAATTTACACAGAGCGTTGTAATTTTATGAGAATTTTTGTATGTTATAATGTGGCTACCTATATGGGTCCTAAATAACCCACTTTAAAAAAAATAAAAATAAAAAAAATAAAAAATAAATAAAAAATAAAAATAAAAAAAATAAATAAATTGAAAATGGTACCCAAGACTTGATTGAACTGCTCTGACAGACTATTTCCCATAGTCCATCACGATGAAATAGACCACTCGCAACGGGTGAAGTTGTAAATTTATGAATGAGGTTGTATGTGAATCGCCATTACGAGTTGGGTCCCTGAGAATCGGAGTGCTGTTCACGTGTCCAGTGATAATTGGGGCTAGGACGTATTTTTGTACACATACCAATATTTCAAAAAATAATTCCAAGAAAATTTTTGGGTTTTTCAAAAAAAAAAAATTTTTTGAAACAAGTTTCTCAAAATTTTTTTCCATGAAAAATTACGTGGCCATTGGAATCTATTGGAATTTTCTGTCCGTTTTTCGATTTCCGAAGTGTTCTGATCAATGAATTGGCGCGAAAGTATGAAATGGTACAGTTCGATTGGGTCATCATGATCTGATGTGGAGAGGAGGGAAATGACGCAGGTGTGACCTCGTGAGGATGTTCATCCCTCAAGAATCAGCAGTCTCTTGTGAAGGGGCTATGAAAGTCGGCATAACGGGGAACGGGGATTTTCTCACTCGTGAATATTTTCAAGATGGTGATTGATCTTGTCAAAAACATCAAATACTTAACAATTACGAGACCATTGAAATTGCTTCTTTTTCATCGAAATATTTGATAAAATGTATGAAAGATAGTGAAAAAGCAGCAAAAATGTTGAATGGTAGCTTATGTAACATAGAGAACTAGGTTTTTTAATTACTGGAAAATAAATATTATGAGAACATTTTAAGGAGTAATTATTATTTAGTTTGTTCCGATGGTAATTTCGAAACCTGTGAGAGAATGATTGTATTCCACACCGGGAAATCAGATGGTGTGGATATGAATATTGTGGAACTATGACCAGGTCAACTGGCACCTACTACAAACCGTACGAATTACCTATTTGGTACTTCATGCGAAGACTAAGAACAATGCCCCTAACTTCATAACGTCCCTTAAAGCATTTTAGTGGGGATATTATCATGAATGCCTGATTCAGTTAGAAGTGCTCTGGCATTCTTGGGTGCTGAACGGCTGTGTGCAATATAATGAACTTTGACGTAGTAGGTTGAGATTTAAACTCGGGGCGGAGAAAACTCCGAAACGGTTTGACTAAATTCGATGAAATTTCCACAGTTTAAGCTTGTAGTGCTGAAGAAGTGGGAATGTTTCTCCCCATGAATTGCATCGCTGCCTGATGGTTGTGAACTGCTGTGCATGTCCAACTTATTACGTCTTTGTTATGATATGAAAGGAAGCTTTACTGCTCACCTAACGTTCGTGACTTAGTGATTCATCGGGCTGGATAATATATTCGTTGTTCTGTGAACTACCTGGTACCCACAGGAGAAAGCTCGTGCAGCTACAAAGAAAGGCATCCCCAACTTCTCCTTGTCTTTCCAAAACCAACCTTTCAGTTTAAAAAATACTAATTTTTGGATGGTTCGAGCTACCTGATTTTCAATTTCATTTCCCTCAATTTGGGTGAGACAATAAGTAGCGATGTACGAGATCATCAATATTCAATAAAATCAATATTACGATTTTCCCTTTGGAAGACAGCCGACGAAGTCTGTGACGCCAGGAATGGCAGTTGGACGAAAATTCAACCTGAGATGGTTGTTTACTTTACTTTTACTCAATCTAATGTAGATTTGATTTCAATCAGAAGTAATATAAACAATGGAAAGTGAAAAATCTGAGAAGTTGCCCCAACTTATATCTACGTTACATTGAGAATCAGGTGTAGCCCCTACACCTGATTCTCAATGTAACGTAGATTTGATTTAAATCGGAAAAAATATGGAATAATTCCATATTTTGTATTGAAATTATTTCAACGGAAAGTGAAAAGTCTTAGAAGTTTCCTGAAAGTTAAAAAAAAATCCTTTCGTTTTGGTCACAACAGTTGTGATGATGCATTCACGGGTAACTTGGAATAGAAGCACCGATCTACTCACGTTCATGTGGCAGCCACTGGTCGCATTCAAGTCTAACCCCGTAACGGGTACTGGTGCTATACTGGGGTAAGAAGGGCGTGATTAATTTGAACCCTGCTCGTAGAAAATCCAAAAAGTCGCAGAACGTGACTCCGCATGATTTTTAAATGGAGATTTTCCCGCTCGTTCATCTTCTCAATTACGGGGTTAATTACTCGAGAAACCGGGCATGAGACAACTTACATCACTTTTCAGTGTTTTCTCAGGATATTTCAAACATTTTCCGTGTTATAAAATTTTACACGTGTCTGCCCTTAGTCCACGTGGCAATTTGTTCATAATTTTCTCACAATTATGCTCCCTCGCTATTGTAATTGTGCAGCAGGTCATAGAAATTTGGTTCCTTCAAAATCAATTGTTTTACGGATTTTTCAACAAATTCGGTCCCGTCTGAGTCTGTTTGTAGTCAATCTTTGTTTGGGGGATGACCACTAGAAATTATGGTCTAATTTTGGTGACATTTTCGTGGCCTCGATACTGTCTTCTACGAATTTCGTCAACATCGTACATACAGCAGCGTGTGTACACGATTGAACATAGTTTTACTTAACCCTTAATTTCCCACTTGTTCAAAAAATTAGTGTTTGCAGAATTTTTCATTAAATTTAGATGTAATTTGAGAAAATGGAAGATTTGAGCAAAAGGTACCTTAAACGCCATATCACAGTCTGTCAGCTCAAGAAAGATCTTTCCAAGGGCCACACTATCACACAGTAAAAAATAGAAACTTCGAAAAATCCTTGGTGGGATGTTGCAGTCATTTATGTCTCATTAAGTAAAGAACTTAGGAATGAGGTGGAAAAGGTTCACTTCATAGAGGGATCTGTGCTGCCAAACTCTGACGAAGAACGCCAACTAATAGCCCTCAAGGTAGAAAGTATCTATTAAGTAAGTTATTATGAATTTATTATTGCGTTTTCTTGCACAATCGATAGTTGAAGTTTCAAGATAGTTAAAGGCTATCAGTTTTGGTTACAAATTGGATAAACTGTTACAAGTAAAAATCGGATCACAGGATAAAACGCTGCAATTATTTCACAATGGTCTATTATTTTTCTAAAGATCACTCGTCTGCAAAGCCACCAACCATCCAACATGAAGAAAAACATCGATCGTATTTCGGTCAGCTGAAATTTGAACGGAGATTAGGCCTCTTTTGCGATTCACACTCGTGTTAAGTTCTAATAGGGAGCGAAAGGTTTGTCCTACAGGGCTCCGCGTTGTCTATAAAAATTTTAAAAATTCTATAGAATCTTAAATTGAAGGAAAAACAATACCTTTATATCATAATTTTTTTGAGTTAGGGCGTTTTCAAAATTTCAAAATTCATTTTGGAACCCTTAGAAGTGACCTACATCAACCAAAATCTTCGGGGCTCAACTAGACCCCAAATGGAGCCTACATACCAAATTTCATCAAAATCGGTCAATGCTAAGTGGCAAAAGTGCCGCGTACGGCGGACGGCGGAAGGACGGCCAAATTTTTATTCGATTTTTGGATTCTACGTACCTTGAAACGTAAACCATCAAATTTTGAGGGGGTGTTACAAATTTTTTTTTCTTGGTCGATTCCAAAGGTTCATTATTGAAAATAATAAACCAAAAGGGTTAAACGTCTACATCTCACAGTCTGATACCTCGATTACTCCCAAATGTGGAGAGAAGTTTGGTGCTGGGCTCCAAAGTACATTGATATCATCGTGATCCGGTCGTCAGGACCCATGGAGTGCAAAAAAGCACTTAAGAGCTTATCGTCGTAAAAAACCAGCAACATAATCGTGAACGCAAAATGTTCAAACTTATTGATGGTTTCATCATTGGTACTGGTCAATTATTTCGCATTTTTACACTAACTAATTCTATTCGTCTTGTTGGTGCGAGTAGAACTCGGTAGATTTATGTGAAATTTCAAGGAATGGGAGTTCGCTCCTTATGATGCTTTGGGGAATAAGATATTCGCATTTCGGCTCTCATGCGTCCATCTTACGAGATCCAACGACAATATTCCCATTTTAGACGTTTTAAGCTATAAAATGGTGAAAGGTTACTCCTGCGATATTACAAGCATTACCGCTTTATCGGTATAGTACCTACTAAACATCACTGAGTACTGATGTGTGAGAGTTCAGGGTTCGGCGTCATGTCCCATTTTCCTTTTCCCCCGGGAGACGTTATTCAGTTCCTCCATCCCCTCTCGATATTCGCTGGGAAGAAGGAAGTTCTGAAGCTGACAATGGCCGTCTCTGAGTGGGCTTTCAGAGAATCAACTGCTATAGTTGTTGGACTCAGCAGCGAAACTCCGCGGTGGAAAATAGAGTGTGGCAGGATGTTTACACGTCTTATGGAAAAGTGCGAGAGAAAACAAAGACTTCCTGAGGGACCTGACGCATTTCTAAAGGAGAAAAGACCGTCTCGGAGTGGCGGCCGCACCAAGTTTTCTTCTCCGTTCAGAAGCCTTTTCGTTGAGCGCAGGGACCCTTCAACTTGAAGCTTACATACATAATACCGAAGGGAGTTTGAGAAGATGCTCCCATCTACTTTCACTTTCAAAAAGGTAGACACGTTGATACGGAGATAAATAATCCAGAGAGCCATCACGAGTTCTATCTGTAGAAATTTAAGTTATCAAGTGTAGTGTAAACGAGTGAGGAAATGTTATTGGTTGGAGATTGCTTTTTCTGGCTAAAATAATGAAGGAGAAATTAGTGAGATCTCCTTCTCAGTTTTCACGTACAGGGATCAAAATTTGATCCAGATTTGAAATTTGATCTAGATTTAGGTAATCTAGATAGTTTTCCTGTGACGTCATTAGTTTTTTTTTAAATTCAGCTCTCAAGAGCTGACCTGGCCATTTTTTATGAACAAAAAATACCCGTAAATTTGGATGTTTTCTATAAAAAAAAATTTGTTTTTCAACCCTACTACTGGTATTTTCCTCCAGTTCCAAGTCTTAGGGGTGGTTAGGAAAGGGTTTGGCGCCACAGATGCCCAAAGCCCGAAGCTGACTGTCGCAAATTCGCTAAAGGGTAAGTTTCGTGCTCACTGCTCACTATTATGGAAAAGTGAAAGGCTTGTTACGTAGGTCGAACTGCTAATCTTCTGATGATTTGATGGTGAATGAGAAAATTATTATTTTTGTGATGATGATACTGTTTTGAAAATTCGAGCGAGAGATACCAGCAGGTTGTCTGATGAGTGGGAGAGGAGGAGGGAGCTGTACTCCAATGACAGTCTCCAGTTCTAGGGACAGCACTAGAGCGCTTAGTAATTTTTTTCTCCATAATTACACTACTTCTTTCTGGTATACATTTAAATGCCAAAATTTAGTGACAGGTCTTTCACTCAACGATATGATAGCCCCTTTGTAGAGGCCATTCAGCTCTTCCATACTCAGACGTTTTCTTTCGGTTTTCCCCCCACCGTTTGTCCCAATTTGGTCAATTTCCGACCCGTTATAATCAAGGCCTGGAAAGGCGAAGAGGGAAATGACGCAGGCGTTAATCTCCACGGAATGACTCGAGTTGGGGATCTCTGCAGGCGTACTTCGTGGTAACATGTTTCCCATGTTACAGTTACTCACGATATTCATTCTTCAAGAATCAGTAGGGTTGTGTGACAGTTCTAAGAAAGTCGACCTAACGTGAAACCCTCCCTGACTCTCAAATATTCTCAAAAATTGATTGATGATTGATCTTGTCAATGCTTGGAACATTGTTGTTTATTAATATATACAATAAAAATTCCTTGACTACTTAATTTGTAGTTATAGGCCAAGTAAGTGCCGGGAAGGCTGAATATTTCATGATGGTGTTGTCTTAAAAATTAATTTCCCATCTGTTTTCGTTCTTCAAAGAGTTCTGATCAATGAATTGGAACGAAATTACGAAAAATTATAGTTCAAATGAAATGAAATGTTCACATTAGGTAGAAATTCAATTATAAGTATAGTATTGCAAATCAATGTCAACTCACGTGATACTCTTCGTGGTGTTCTTCATGGTGCTCTTCATGGTGGTCTTCGTGGTGTTTATGATGGTGTTCGTGCTCGTGCTCATCGAACCCTTGAGGAGCTGCAACGTGCAGAACTGCTAACCCTATCACAACCTGAAATCAGCAGCGAACCGAGTTAGGCTTCAACAACCACATCATTGAGGATTATTCTGACGACCTGGTTATTATTACTATATAATATTGTAATTTGTTTTCAACTTGAACTTCTACACTTCATAAACCAAATCAAATTCCTGAAAATCATCTTGTTAGCTTGATCTTATCTTATGCTGTGTACCCATCATATCCAAAATGCATCCATGCAATGATGCAAAAAGAAGTTTTTGTCCAAGTTTTGGCCTCATTTTTGTCAAAGTCAAACCACTCCAAGCTCTCAAAATCATGATATATCCGAGTAGTTATTACTTCCAACGATTCCCAACTTTCATTAAAATATTCCGAACTACTTTATCTACGGTTACGGGTAATTTTATAATTATGAACCAAATTTTTTCAATCTTCAATGAAAGAAATATGTAATGAATCATTATCACTAGGAAGACCTTGCTAGTTAGTGAGAAGTTAGTCAAAAATGACGACTATTCGGATTATGTGAATTTGCCCAACTGGTCTTGTAAGGTGGTCAGATGGTGGCAATTTGACTATTTAGTTTTCCTCAATATAAATAAAAATGTTCACCAACTGTAATTTTATTATGAATTGTATTATGAAAACCCCAATTTTACTGGAAAATGCTATATTTTGGTATACTCAAAATGTCTTTAAAATCATGATGAACTGGAAAAGCAGTTAGCTTGGTTAACTATTTTCAATTTTTCAAAAGGTTTGATCAGTACCTATGCTGAATCAATATGCACCTCTGGAATTGAGTGCAAAAATGATATGATTAATTTTTAGCATAATATGCTTAGCATAATATGCTTTATATTATAAAAAAGTAAATTAATAGAATACTGAGAAACATGTTCATTATCTAAGAATCTTTCTCAAATCGAAAATATTTTGTCTACCGATTTCCTAATATCATAATTATGCTGAAGAGCTGTTTTTCTCCGCAATTGCAGTAGTTTGGAATAAAAAATTTCAAAAATTTACAAAAATTTGTGGGAAAATATTATTTTTCGGGGTTAAAACTCGAAATGGAACGAAGATGCATATCATTTTGGTTGAGCTCTCAAGCCCCTAAAAAATATCTAGTTTCACTGCACAAAATCGATGCAATCCGTTGATTTCCTGGGATGAATTTCTCCGATAATGGAAAGGTTAAACATAACACTGCACTTGTTTTGAAACACTCACTAATTGGAATATCATGTTGAGTTGCACTGAGAACCACTGACGATCACTGGGGCCCCTCCAGCTTTATATAGGAACCCCCCTTTCACGGTTCGGACTCACCGGTGCTCGACACTGCAGTAATTAATTCGGGAGAACGGGGCCGTTGATTTTCCGTATTTTATGAATCTGCAATGAAGTGTTCGAAATGTTAATGAGGGGAGTCGTGGGAGCGGAATTATTTGGCCGAAATGGTTTCTGATTCCAATTGCCATTGCGCGGCTGTTTATTAGCGTGGAAAACGAAGTACATGCCGACGAGGCAGCTACTCTTTGGGCTGAGTACTTGATTTGTTTCGCAGTGTATTGATTGAATTTTGACTGATTTGGCCAAATAATTTATCGTTTTGAAAAAATTGACCCCGTCGCTTTCTGACTAAGGAAGTGCTTATTGTTGTAATGACCACTCTAAATATCCCATTACAAGCTTCAGTATTCTTCAATTCAATACCAAAATGGTCTTAGTCCTAATATACCCAAATAAAAAATTTCTCAAATTTGACCGATGTTTTGTGTGTACATTATGAGGTTTAGGTTTATTATTTTCAATAATGAATCTTTGTAATCCAGCAAGAAAAATTGTAAACTTCCCTCAAAATTTGATCGTAGATTTTTCAAGGTACGTATAATCCAAAAATCTAATGAGCATTTTCCATCCGTCCACATTGTCCTGTTCACACGAACAAATTTTGATTAAATTGAGTATATTCATGTGTTCTCTTTCTTCGTTGAGATAGGTTTAAGGCGAGGGGAGGAAAAAAGCGGCTGATCCTCAGTTTTCAGGTAATTATTACCTAGTAATTCGAGTCCCTGAACATGTGGCATCCCAAAGTTAATTTGCTTGATAGATTATAATTATTAACCGTGAAAAACCCCTCAGGTTGATCAGAAACCGCAATGAGAACTGAAATAAAAGGAAGCTCAACAGAAAATCACTCTTAACTACCACTTTACTTATTGAGCTTGATAACTGGAGCTGGATGTCACTCATGACTCTACTGACCCCAAAGCTCAGCACCCCTCGAGCCTACTTAGTATACGCTAGGACGAATTAGACGACCTGGAGACAGGAATTACTTACCTTTGCAATTCCGGTATGGAAGATGCCTAAAACTAAATGTCCTGCATACCTTCTAACTTATATTAAGTGTGTATTAAAAAATTGTACTCACCAACTGGAACAATGTTACTCCACTCCATGGACCTATAGACGCACAATAGGAACGATAACAAGCAATACGATGACCTATGTAATAGAAAACCCTAAGTAAGTGTCCTGACAATCAAAACGTTTGATGGCGAGGATCCAAATCAACTTGTAATTATAAATAATACGTTCATAAACCTATTTTTCTACACACCTGCTTTCTTCCGCCATCATCTAGGGCTACTTATTTCGTTCCAGACAGGCTCCTTGACAGGGGGTCATTATTTTTATCGAGTTTGATAGAGGTTGACATCATACTATGGCGTTAAGTATCAAGATATGGATCGTTCCTACGGAAATGGATCGGAAAACAGAGAAATTTTGAATTTTTCGCGTTCTTTTGGATTTTGCCAGTTTTTCAATGCGCCCTAGCAGCCGTTCCTCCACGCCGAATTTCAAATAATACTATGACTTTCGAGTTGTATGAAGTGGTCATATCGTTAGAACTCATAGTTTTGGAAATATAAGCAAACACTTTGAAAGGTGTCAAAATTTCGAGTTTTTAGGACGTCCCACAGTAAGACTTGGGCGTCCTTAAGCGATCGATGTGGGGTGAAGGAGGACAACACTCAACAGAAAAAAATAACCACACAGTAATCCGTTTTAGACCATTCTGAATCCAAATCCGCGAAAAAAAAACCATAGTTGTATGTCTGTGTGTGTGTGTGTGTGTGTGTGACAAAATCTTGTGTCGTCTGCCCAGGCCTTAGTTCTCAACCGATTTTCGTGGTTCTTTTTTTGTGAACGCGGAAAACTATCTAGTTGTGCACTACGTCGCCGAAATTTCGAATTTTGCTTTTTAAGGGGTGGAGGGGGGTTAATGCTCAAAAACGTGCGTTTTTGGGCCTAATCTTGTGTACTCTGCCCAGGCCTCAATTTCCAACCGATTTTCATGGTTTTTTTTTATTCGACGCGGAAACCTATCTATTCTGTGCACTACGTCGCCAGAATTTCGAATTTTGAATTTTAGGGGGGAAAGAGGGGGTTAATGCTCAAAAAACGTGCGTTTTCGGGCATAATCCTGTAAAATTTGCCCAGGCCTCAATTTCCAACCGTTTTGAGTGTTTCTTTTTTCATAAATCTTCTGAATTGCACACTATTTCACCAGAGTATCAAATTTCGCAAGAGGAGGGGGAGAGTGGGGGGATAATATTCACAAAATATCCGATTTTTCAATATTTCGGTTCCTTTATAAAGGAACTAATTAAAGTTCCTTTATAAATAGCTTACTAATTGTATTTAAGCTTTGAAATTGAGGAAAAAATGCTCATTATACCTTCGGATTTTCATGAATTTTCTCAGTCCCTCCATGGAACTATTAGTGGTGCCACCATGGTGCCAGGGAACCATAAACCACATATTTCATGGGTTTTTTCAAAGTTTTTTTTTTATTGTGTTTCACCTTGAATATGGAATTGAACTTCAACGGACTGCCTACCAAAACAAATAGATGAAAGTTCAACGTTACGAAGTATTAACGCTTTGGTGCCAGACTGGCACCATTGGAGGGGGGGGGGGGGTTGAACTCGAATCCGCATATTGGGTGTCGTAGATCATGGTTTTTAAAAGGCTCTTCAAATTCGAGGCTCCCATGCCGCTAGACATTTTATGGTGGATAATGGTGAGGGGGGGGATCACTATTTCTTGCCTAAAATACTAAATAAATTACATCGAGTGAACAGTTTTTTCGCTTACCAACTGGTATCAATTGACCCAATGCTTATCCAATGGGACGTCCCCTGGAATGCATGCATTACTAAACAATATGTTTTTTGGGGGTTTTGACAATGTTTTGGGCAAAAATCCTGTCAGTAAACTACAGATTTGTGTTTTGCGACCCAAGAAACATAGAAACGTGGTAATAACGACTTTCACTAAACTTTCCTCTAAATTCTCCAATTTTCCTGGGCTATGTACGGAAATGAATTTGAAATTGTAATAAGCGATATGAAGCAGGTAACTAATTGATGATAATTGTCATTTGAAACGTGGGGAGGTTGCTTATTGATATCAGCAATACCTATTTACAATTGAATTAGTAACTTTATCGAAGGCAGTTACGCATTGATAGGATTAAATATGTTTATATTCTCATATTTATTGTGAAGTAATCATTTCAATCTCTAAATCGCTCTCGAAGCTTAAATTAAATATTTTTGAATTCGAGTTGTATCCAAACCATTCACTTGAATGGAATTATGTGCCAATTATTATTTTCATGAGATCTAAAGTGGTTGTTTCTAGGCTTATATTGTCGAATGCTGTATATTTCAACGTTCAACCTCGAATATTCCATAATCCTCACACCCTGTCTTCCTCCACGACAATTTCTACTCCAAGTCCGACAAAGTTTCCTAATCCCGGAAAATTGAGACCCGGCGGGGTTTTAATGGGAAAAACACCTCAGTGGCGATGAGAAAAAAAAGAACGGTTTATTGGATATGGATGAGGCTTATCGTTTAAATGTCAGTCGGGAGAGTGCGCTTTTTCCCCGATCGAGGTGGAAATTCGCTGAGGTGCTAAAAGAGATTCAAGAATATGAAAAGGATTATCGGAAGTTCGATCCGAGGATTAGGGAGAGATGGTCGAAATGCTCGGAAGAGGGTGGGACTTTGAAATTATGCCGGTAATCCGTGAGGGTTGAGTCCCCGTTTTCTGGGTTTCAGTCAGTATTATGGTGTTCGGCGCATTCGTTTCGTGGAAAGCCTTTTCCCTGACTCTGTTTCAGTTTCTTCCAGTCCTTTTCGACCCATCATGTTGTACCTTTTTGGAGAGCTCTCCATTCGAGCAAACTTTCGGAGGAATCAGTAAGAAACAATTTTGGAGAAATGAAAAAGATAACATTTGGAGAAATAAAAAAAAAGTTTTGGAGAAATAAAAAGATAACATTTGAAGAAATAAATGAATATTTAGGAAAAATAAGAGAGATACACCATTTCTCATGGTGGTGTGATCGATGCAGATTAAGTAAATTGCAATGTTCATAAATTCCACTTTTTTGTGTCAACCGTAGGAGGGAAAATTCTACAACTAATTTTCAACAAATAGTTCCTCTTATAGTTTTTTCAACGACCTGTTTAGGTGAGTATTTCATTAGAGCTTCCTCGTATCCATAACCCAGTTGTATGGAATCAGTGCTCTAGTGAAAATTTCTTTTCCTATAGACCATGTATAGATAGGTCAGATACTTACTAGATAGAAAGAGACGAGATAGTTTTTTAAAAATAAATTTGTTTTTCTGTGAGCCCGTTAGCCATAAACATAATATCTCATTATCTCTATCTTCCGACATGGAGGAATTACTACATTGACCAGATAGTACCACGTTAGATGGACCTCCGTATTTCAGACTTCAGGAAGAAATTGATCTGATCTTTTTGGTTTATTATTTCCAATAATGCATCTTTGCAATCGACGAAGACATTTTTTTACCCCCCCCCCCCTCATTAAATTGGTTTTTCGTTTCAAAATTTATTGGTTTACGTTTCAAGGTAAGTAGAATCCTAAAATTTTACATAATCCTAAAATATTAATATTTGGACTCCATTCGGGGTCTAGTTGTGCCGCGAATCTTTTGGTTGATGTCAGTCATTTCTAAAGGGGTGAAAATTAAGGGTTGAAATTTTCAATAGTCGAAATAAAGGTATTTTTTACCAATTTTAAGTAATATTGAATTTTTAGAATTTTTCGGGACCACCCGTAGCTCTGTGAGACGACTTTTTACTACAGCAACTATGTATGTAGATCGACCCAACAAATTACACAACGTCAATCGGATTGGGAATGGGGTCCACTGAATTATCAAATCCTTCTTCGCCGAGCTTTCGGTTGATTTATTACCTTCTTCAGGGCTCGAAGGATAGGTTTTATTCAGTGAGCATACCAAGAGTCGATTTAAAAGGTTTTGGTAGAGGTGCCACCATAATTATTGACGAATAAATTTTACGGTAGGTACCTATTAAATCAAACATTGAATTAAACACCGGCTTTCAGACACAAAAACAAAACAATTGGAAAAACATAAAGATGTAACACAGTGAGAGAGAATTATCCTTTATAACCTTATATTTGTCCAATTGTTTTGTTTTTGTTTTTGAAAGCTGGTGTTTAATCCATCTTTAATTTAATAGGTACCGTAAAATTTAATCTTTTATAATTATGGTGGCACCTTCACCAACACTTGGTATGATAACTGAGTAAACGATCCTTCGAGCCCTGAAGAAAGTAATAAATTAACCGAAAGCTCGACGAAGAAGGGTTTGATAATTCAGTGGACCTCATTCCCAATCCGATTGACGTTGCTTTTTTTTACTACGTCCATATACAGGGTGTCCCATGTTAAGGACCGAAAAACTTCGGGAGTCGATTCTACAACTAATTTTAGTAAGTCTCATAGCAATTTTTCGTTAGAAGCTTAATTTCCGAGTTATTTTAATTTTAAGATATTTTTCGTGTTTTCAACCTTCAGCCATAAAAATGACCATAACTCGCTCAATTCACGAGCAATTGAAAATCTAATTACACCATTGGATAGGGCGTTAAATTTACCATCTTTCTAGTGGTTATACAAAAATTTTGTAAGGTCTTGATGTGTGAAAAACGTCTGCCAAGTTGGGTGGGCAGTATAGCTTCCTCACTCATTGTAACATGGACGTATAGAATCAGTTGGCGAAAAATTATGATTCTTTATTTAGCGGTCCACCGTCTAGGACCTAACCCACACAATCCCTGAAAATTTCATCGAAATTGGTTGAATAGTTGAGGAGTTTTGGTTGTAACAATAAATTTAAAGTTCGCGCATGCGCAGCGGCTATTGCTTGACCAATTTGATTGAAACTTATAGGGTGTCTCTTAGAAGTTAGTCCCTAACTAACCTCGAAATTTGAGCGAAATCGGTTCATTAGAAACCTAGAAACCGAGGTTCCAGGAAATTCACGTTTGCGCATGCGCACTAGCTCCTATTGGTTCGAAGGTGCTGAAATTGATAGGGGACCGTCTAGGACCTAACCCGCACAATCCCTGAAAATTTCATCAAAATCGGACCACAGATTAGTATAGTTTTGCCCGGGACAAGGATTGACCACAGACAGACCGACAGACGGACAGACAGACAGACACGAAACCAAAATTGTTTGGGAAGCTCTAAAACGCAAAAAGCAAGTGGAAATTTTGATTTTTGAGGACATTTTTTTAACATGTTTAATGTTTTAGGGCTGGGGGTCATTCTGTGAATTCCGACACGCAAATTTGCAACGGGCAAAACTATACTAACCTGTGGTCCGATTTTGATGAAATTTTCAGGGATTGTGCGGGATAGGTCCTAGACGGTCCCCTATAAATTTCAGCACCTTCGGACCAATAGGAGCGAGTGCGCATGCGCAAACGTAAATTTCCTGGGACCTCGGTTTCTCGGTTTCTAATGAACCGATTTTGCTCAAATTTGGAGGTTAGTTAGGGACTAACTTCTAAGAGACACCCTATAAGTTTCAATCAAATTGGTCAAGCAATAGCCGCTGCGCATGCGCGAACTTTAAATTTATTGTTACAACCAAAACTCCGCAACTATTCAACCGATTTCGATGAAATTTTCAGGGATTGTGTGGGTTAGGTCCTAGACGGTGGACCGCTAATATTTTGGTATTCAATAACTCTTTGAATCATAATTTTTTCGCCAACTGATTCTATACGTCCATGTTACAATGAGTGAGGAAGCTATACTGCCCACCCAACTTGGCAGACTTTTTTCTCTCCTATTCAACGCAGGAAGGTGAAATTTGAGAGGCAGGGTCAATGGAGAATGCTGAAGGCGCCTGAGTGGTCACTGATCGGCTGAGTGAGCTCCAAGGCCATTTTCTCTCCTGTTGAACGCAGGAAGCTAAAATTTGAGAAGCAGGGTCAATGGAGAATGCTGAAGGCGCCTGAGTGGTCACTGATCAGCTGAGTGAGCTCCAAGGCCATTTTCTCTCCTGTTGAACGCAGGAAGCTGAAATTTGAGAAGCAGGGTCAATGGAGAATGCTGAAGGCGCCTGAGTGGTCACTGATCAGCTGAGTGACCTCCAAGGCCATTTTCTCTCCTGTTGAACCCAGAAAGCTGAAATTTGAGAGGCAGGGTCAATGGAGAATGCTGAAGGCGCCTGAAGGGTGACTGATCAGCTGAGTGAGCTCCAAAGCCATTTTCTCTCCTGTTGAACGCAGGAAGCTGAAATTTGAGAAGCAGGGTCAATGGAGAATGCTGAAGGCGCCTGAGTGGTCACTGATCAGCTGAGTTTCTCCCTTGCGAGGGAAAAACATTAAACATGATTTAATGTTTTTCCCTCGCAAGGGAGAAATTGAACATTATACATTATGTCTTCGTAGTAAATGAATAACTCACTTACTTTGTGATTTCGGTCGTTCATCGCAAAAACACATTCTGTGTTAAAAACCATTAGTAATTAAAAAATACAAGTAAAAGATTTAAATAAGAAAAATAGCGAAAAATGTAGAAAAAAGGTTAACAGTCGGTAACTCAAAGAATACCGACTTTTAACAAAAGTACTTGGTAGTAGGTAAATTATGTAAAATTAAAAAAAAAAATTAAATAATAAAAGTCGAAAAAATTAATAAGTTAAAAATTAAAACGAATGATTTAAAAATTTAAACAAAAGTACTTGGTAGTAGGTAAGTTATGTTAAATTAAAATAATTAAAGTCGAAAAAATTAATAAATTAAAATCTAAAACAAATGACTTATAAAATTAAATTTCTTTTGATTGTTAAGGTTTTACTTCCACACGATTTTTCACGTACCTCTACATCAAAAACTGCGCAAAAATCTCAGCTTTCTAATGGTATAATTTGTTCTAATTTTACTTCGCTAATTAGGGGTGAAAAATACGTTTGAATGCTGAAAAACGTGGTTGCGCTCATGGAAATCAAGGCTTCTGGTTCGTTGGACCTCGGGCGGGTTTGACGAATTAGGGGTGGAATTCCACGTCATTTTCAACGCTATTAGACTGATTCCATCACCGTTGGCATGTGAAAGCTCAGTATTGAATTTTGGTAGGTCCGAATCTTTTTTTTTTTAAATTTACTTGGTATTTATGCACGAATCGAATGTTCAATTCTCGCAACTTTCTCGATTGTATGAAAGAAGAGATATCTCATCAAGAATAGCGTGTAAATGTGGAATAAAAAATAAAGATAATTAATGACATTTTTGCGAAAGTAAAAATGATATTTATGAACAAAAATAATCTTTATCTTAATCGAAGTAGGTACGTTATTGACTAAACATAAATGAGATGACAAATTGTCCTCTACTCCGTCCTTGACTTCGTTTGTCATTCGTCCGGATACCTGTAAACACAAAGCAAAATTTTTAACAGCCAAGTAGAAAATAATTAAGGAACCTCAAAATTTGAAGCAGTGGTCATCAAATTACCGATTCAGAGTAAGTGCTCAATGAGACCTCCTCCTTCTTCAGTACATAATGTGCATCGTCTCCTGACAGCTCATTACTCAATTATTTTCTACTTGGCTGTTAAAAACTTTGCTTTGTGTTTACAGGTATCCGGACGAATGACAAACGAAGTCAAAGACGGAGTAGAGGATAATTTATTATCTCATTTATGTTTTGTCAATAACGTAGGTACTTCGATGAAGATAAAGATTATTTTTGTTCATAAATATCATTTTTACTTTCGCAAAAATATCATTATTTATCTTTATTTTTTATTCCACATCTACACGCTATTCTGTATGAGATATCTCTTCTTTCATACAATCGAGAAAGTTGCGAGAATTGAACATTCGATTCGTGCATAAATACCAAGTAAATTTAAAAAAAAAAAGATTCGGACCTACCAAAATTCAATACTGAGCTTTCACATGCCAACGGTGATGGAATCAGTCTAATAGCGTTGAAAATGACGTGGAATTCCACCCCAAATTCGTCAAACCCGCCCGAGGCTCAACGAACCAGAAACCTTGATTTCCATGAGCGCAACCACGTTTTTCAGTATTCAAACGTATTTTTCACCCCTAATTAGCGGAGTAAAATTAAAAAAAATTATACCATTAGAAAGCTGAGATCTTTGCGCAGTTTTTGATGTAGAGGTACGTGAAAAATGATGTGGAAATAAAACCTTAACAATCAAAAGAAAAAGTAGGAAATTTTGACAATTTCAGAAAAATGACTACGAGTTGATTTTTCACTCATCACGACCTTACAAAATATTTTGTATAACCTCTAGAAAGATGGTAAATTTAACGCCCTATCCAACGGTGTAAATAGATTTTGAATTGCTTGTTATGGTCATTTTTATGGCTTAAGGTCGAAAACGCGAAAAAAATCTTAAAACTAAAATAACTCAGAAATTAAGCGTCTAACGAAAAATTGTTTAGAGACACTTTCTTACTAAAATTAGTTGTAGAATCGACTCCCGGAGTTTCTCGGTCCTACATGGGACACCCTGTATATGTACGAGTGCGCCCCTTGGTCTTTTATTGATGTTGGGTATAGAGGAATTTATATGTCTATGGTTAAGTATTTCTTTACCTAGAGTGAAATCTCGTCCGTGCGATTTCATTCACCTACTTATTCGACTTATACTCGTTTATAGGAGATAGATGTGGTTGTCTTACAAAGGAAATGGAAACTTGGAGTGATTTTAGATTTTTCCATTTGATTCTACTGGTGTACCACTATCACTATTTCTAACTCCTTTACTGAGGTATTTGACAGAATTCATCATTAAATTCTTGGACTGAAGTAGGTAATCTCGTTTGCTGAGGAGCTCCAATTTTCAAGGGGCGAGTGTTGAGGAAGCCAAGGAAAGAGGGAGAGTCCTTATCTAGTAGGTACCGAGTGAAAAGGGCAATTGCGGTGGCCATTGTGTTCGAACTCGGGTCCCTGCGAGATAAATTATCCCCAGAGCCGCTCTCGACCTCGACAAATGGCGGACACCCGTGAAGGATCAGGACCTCCTCCACCTCCACCTCATTGCCCATTCAACAGTACTCCTCACCATCTTCATTCCTCGGCCACTCCTGACCCTATTTACCACTTTGTGGCTCCTTTTGAGTCCTTCTTCATTCAAAACGTCGTCGCTTCACTTCTCTCCACTCGATGAAGTCATATTTTGATTTCATGACCAATAAATTGCTTTCGAGTCTACTAAGTAGCGGAAACATTGTTTCACTTTTCAAGGTTGAAAGTTTTCAGCTTCCTCGTACCCACAACTCGATTATACAGGGTGTCCCATGTTAAGGACCGAAAAACTTCGGGAGTCGATTCTACAACTAATTCTAGTAAGAAAGTGTCTCATAGCAATTTTTCGTTAGACGCTTAATTTCCGAGTTATTTTAATTTTAAGATTTTTTTCGTGCTTTCGACCTTAAGCCATAAAAATGACCATAACTCGCCCAATTTACAAGCAATTCAAAATCTAATTACACCGTTGAATAGGGCGTTAAATTTACCATCTTTCTAGTGGTTATACAAAATATTTTGTAAGGACGTGATAGGTGAAAAATCAACTCGTAATGTCATTTTTGTAAAATATTCAGAATTTCCTACTTTTTCTTTCTATTGTTAAGGTTTTACTCCCACATGATTTTTCACGTATCTCTACATCAAAAACTGCGCAAAGATCTCAGCTTTCTAATGGTATAAGTTGTTTTGATTTTACTTCGCCAATTAGGGGTGAAAAATACGTTTGAATGCTAAAAAACGGTTGCGCTCATGGAAATCGAGGTTTCTGGTTCGTTGGACCTCGGGCGGGTTTGACGAATTAGGGGTGGAATTCCACGTCAGTTTCAACGCTATTAGACTGATTCCATCACCGTTGGTATGTGAAAGCTCAGTATTGAATTTTGGTAGGTCCGAATCCCTTCTTTTTTAAATTTACTCGGTATTTATGCACAAATTGAATGTTCAATTCTCGTAACTCCCCTTGCACATTATTCTACAGGATTAAATTATGAAATAATCGTGTTTGTGATTGTTGTTTTTCTTGATTAGCTTCAAGGAAAGTGTTGGTATTCGAAACTTACGTCTGACATTGTTTTCAAGAGGAAGGTCCTTAGATGTTTACAGTGAGGTCTGATAAAGAAGTTGAAGGAAGCAGGACAAGGCATGCGGTCTCACCTTTATGTTCTGATGAACAAGCCTTTATTTCATTTATTTACACCGATCAGTCGCAATGGCCCCATTCACCAATGTCGAATACAGGGACATGCTTTTCATATGAAAAGCATGACTTTTCCTGCTTCCCTCAACTTCTTTATCAGACCTCACCGTATACATCTTTACAGACCTCACTTTAAAAAAAACTGTAAAACCGTGAAATGTTCTTTACAGACATCTTTACAGACCTCACTGTAAACATTGCATGACTTTTCCTGCTTCCTTCAACTTCTTTATCAGACCTCACTGTAAACATCTTAGGACCTTCCTCTTGAAAACAATGTCAGACGTAAGTTTCGAATACCAACACTATCCTTGAAGCTGAACAAGAAAAACAACAACACAAACACGATGTGAAACACACGATTTGAATCACAATTATTTCATAATTTAATCCTGTAGAATAATGTGCAAGGGGAGTTGCGACAATTGAACATTCAATTCGTGTATGAATACCAAGTAAATTTAAAAAAAGAAGAGATTCGGACCTACCAAAATTCAATACTGAGCTTTCACATACCAACGGTGATGGAATCAGTCTAATAGCGTTGAAAATGACGTGGAATTCCACCCCTAATTCGTCGAACCTGCCCGAGGTCCAACAAACCAGAAACCTTGATTTCCATGAGCGCAACCACGTTTTTTAGCATTCAAACGTATTTTTCACCCCTAATTAGCGAAGTAAAATTAGAACAAATTATACCATTAGAAAGCTGAGATCATTGCGCAGTTTTTGATGTAGAGGTATGTGAAAAACCATGTGGAAGTAAAACCTTAACAATCAAAAGAAAAAGTAGGAAATTTTGACAATTTTACAAAAATGACTTTACGAGTTGATTTTTCACCCATCACGACCTTACAAAATTTTTTTTATAACCACTTAAAAGATGGTAAATTTAACGCCCTATTCAACGGTGTAATTAGATTTTGAATTGCTTGTAAATTAGGCGAGTTATGGTCATTTTTATGGCTTAAGGTCGAAAGCACGAAAAAAATCTTAAAATTAAAATAATGCGGAAATTAAGCGTCTAACGAAAAATTGCTAAGAGACACTTTCTTACTAAAATTAGTTGTAGAATCGACTCTCGAAGTTTTTCGTTCCTTAACATGGGACACCCTACATAGAAGGTCCAGTCCATAAGTAGTAGCCACATCCCAGTACCTTGCACTAATCCCATAGGGGACCATTTTACTCCCCAACCCCCACAAATCCTGAAAAGTTCATCGAAATCGTACGGAAAATGCAGAAATTGTGGCTGTTATAAGAAATTCACGTTTGTAAATTCACGTAGACAATAATTCAAAAATTTCTCTATCAAATTTAGGGGAAAAATTAGTGTTTGAAACGGCGTTTTTTTTTTTTTTATTTTTAATAATGAAATTGACGTTCCGGCTGAGACTCCGTGGTAAGACGAGGGGAGGTGGGCAATTTTAATGAGCTCCACAATGTAAGTTGAAATTCTTCAAGGGAAAGGGAGCGAACGGTTTGTCCTACAGACCTCCGGGTGGTCTCAAAAATTTTAAAAAATTCTATTACATTTTAAATTGGTGAAAAAACAATACCTGTACTTCGATAGTTTTCGAACTAGGCACTCTGAAAATTTCAACCCTTAATTTTCATCCCCTAGAAGTGACTGAGATTGTAAAAGCTTCGCGGCACAACTAGACCCCAAATGGAGCCCTTATACCAAATTTCAAACAAATTGGTACATGGTTGCTAAGAAAAGTGCCGCGTAAGGCGTACGAACGGATTTTCGAATTCGATTTTCGGATTCCATGTACCTTGAAACGTAAAACATCAAATTTTGAGTGGGGGTCAAATTGTTTTTTTTTTTTTGCTCGATTCCAATGGTTCATTATTGAAAATAATAAACTACAATATTTATTCATCATACGAATATAAAAAAAAATACGCTAGTGTAATCAAACTTGTATATAAACTTCAATAGTAACTACCTATTCGTAAGAAGAGAAAAAAATCAGTCGATCATGAAAATGTAAACAATTATGACGATCTAACTGGGAAATATCGGACTGTTATAAGCTTTCATATTGAAATATATTCCAGAAATGTAAATTTTCACTTCCAAAATATTGAGACCAACTACGTGTACGGCAAAAGGCTATACCAATATAAAAGTGTCGGTAAGTTGCGTTGAACTTCTCTCGAACTTGGAGTTTTCGTGGGATTCTTTCGGTTCGGTGACGGGAGAAAGGATAAACCCCGAAGTTGAGCGAATGGAAAGAGAACCCAAATCCGTTACGTAAACAAACAAGAATATTTTATATAGAAAATCCGAAGTCCCGTGCTGTCGACCCAACAGCTTAAGGTTTTTTTGCAACTGTTCCACAAATTATTATTTATGTATATTTTGTATTTTTTACTGCTTTCTCACGTATTAATCACTTGAGTGCCAAAATCGTGAGATATGTGTTTACGCACAATGGATATTTCTTATTCATAATATGAATTGTTATTATGAACAATATTATGTATTGTTATTCTTTGGGTTAGCCTCATCTGACCGTGCTTACTGACTCCAAAAATTGGATGATTGGTGGTTTATTGTGATGGTATAGAAGCTCTAATTCATGGTACAGGTCAAAAACGCTGCCAATTATTTCACAAAGGTTTATTATGATTCTGTATAGATCACTCGTCTGCAAGGATCACAGCTTTGTCATTGTCACTATATTTTTTGTAGCTTCCCCTCCCCCCTTAAACTCCCCTGAAAGACGCAGGGGACACACCATAATGATGAAAAATAGAAAAAAAATTAAATATTAATGGGGAGGACGCCCAGGACTCACCCGACGCCGGCCCTAGAGATGAGGGAAGATGAGGAAGGTGGTGATGAGAGAGAGGAATGAAGGGATGTGCCTCTATAAAACGACCACCAGTTCAAATATGAGCCGAGCAGGACACGGGTGGTGATACCACGGAGTGCGCCTACCGAGATGCCCAACTCGCGCAACTCCGTAGCACTTTTCCCGCACCACTCTGCGTGCCATGACAAGGTTGCAGCCATCACCCTGATGTTGTTGGGTGCCACTCCTTTTAGCTCCGATAGCCGTAAATCAGTTGTGTCATACTTCCTTATCTTAGCCCGCCAAGTCTCTACCATGTCCAAGCTGCCATTGATATCTTGGACATCCAGGATAATGCAAGACTGGTCGGGCTTGACGGCAATGATGGGCTTCTTACCCGGGTCACCTGGCATGCCATACAATCTCTCCCTCTCAACTTCCTAGCCGCTAGATGACAATGCACTTGCTATCTGCTTGGAAACCACATCATGACGTAGAATGCGGCCCCCATGAGTCCAAAAACCATAGGTCCAACCATAGGTACCTACTATCTACCTACTACATCATCCCTCACACCTTCACAATCAAGTTTTTTCCGAAGAAATAAACGCTTCACGCTTGATTTTCGAAGAAATAGGGATTTGTGGTTCCTTCATATGGAAATTTGATTGCTGGTTGCTAAGGAAGCAAAACCAGATACAAACCAAAACCTCACTAAAAGAAACTCAATTTTAAATGCTTGCATACGAGTCTGCAACACATTGGGACATTTTCATGTCAACCACTACACAACAAGGTAGTGAAGTAAGGTTGTTAGTTCAAGCCAAGCATCAAAGTTTTCGTGACGATTTTTCAGTTCATGTGCCAAAGCAAAGACATGAAAATGTCAATAATACATACAAACATTACATACAAACCAAACATTATAGAACTCGAAAAAACGAGTAGCGATTGCATTTTAGTTAGCTGAAATTTCAACGGAGATCAGACCTCTTTGGTGATTCACATTCGCAATTCTGATTTACGGTAAGTCCAACTCTCAAGTCCTACAGAGCTCTGCGTGGTCTCTGAACATTCTAAAAAATTCAATACTATTTAAAATTTGTAAGAAAAATGATACCTTTATTTTGAGAGTTTTCGTGCTAGGGCACTATTGAAAATTTCAACCCTATATTTTCACCCCTCAGAAGTGACGGACATCAACCAAAAGCTTCGCGGCACAACTAGACCCCAATTGGAGCCCATATACCAAATTTCAAGCAAATCAGTCCATGGTTGCTAAGATAAGTGCCGCGGACGGCAGACGGATGGATTTTTTATTTATTTTTTTTTTAAATTCGATTTTTGGATTTTACATACTTTGAAACGTAAATCATCAAATTTTGAGGAGGCGTTAACTTTTTTTTCTTGCCCGATTCCAATGGTTCATCATTGAAAATAATAAACCAATATTCGAAATTTGAAATTAAAATGTTTTCTCACTTTTGACGTTTTGAAGCTCAACAGTCATTTTGATGAAATGTCGTTTTGACTGTGAAAAATCTCGTGTCTAGTTACAAAATCACCACCAGCTCTTTCTATCTTCTTCTGTAATGCATGGATTCGTGTAGGCATCACGCATGACGTAATTCTTTTGATTCTGAATGACTAAAGACTAAAAATGTGAAACATAAGTTCACCTCTATTTCAGCCCCAACCAGAGTGATCCTTCGTGTATCTCAGACTGCAAATTTTCGCCCTCACAAACCTGCAAAAAAACAGCCAGAAAAAAAAGCGGCGGAGAGAAAACGGCAGAACCGTCAACTACAAAGGGAGAGGTTAGATTGGATATTATCTGGTTTCCCGAGGCCTTTTGAAGTGTTGACGGCTGAGACACTTCGAAAGAGAGTTAACGGCGAAGGCCTCTCTGGGTGGAATTGTAGGGGAAAAAATCATCTAAAAGTGCGGGCAACGAAGGTTCATCTCGCTCCACTTCTCTTGTAGATCAAACCTGGAATGATTTTACTTTGTTTTTACATCTGAAAACTTCAATTGTTATTATTCATAGTAAAAACGTGATCTAATGAATCTCACTTATCCTTTATGAGATGATATAGGTAATGGTTTATTATTAAATTCCGATCAGTTATAGCAAAAAAGTCCGCCAAGTGGGTGTGGCACATAGCTTCTTCGTATACACAACCCGATTGTATAGATGATCCTATGCATAGTAGTTAGTCTCAAAACATAGATCTCTAATTACCTTCCACTTCTCTCATACAGGACTCTACGCATCAATCCACACAATCCCTGAATATTGTTGGGAAATGTAGAAATTATGGCTGTTACAAGGATGTTACGTTTGCGCATGCGCACAAAATACTACCATTATTGGGGCCATGATTTTCATCGGGGACCATTTCCACATCCAAATCGGATGAGAAATGTAGAAGTTTTTGGCTGTAGCAAGGATTTCACATTTGCGCATAGGCAGCGGCTACTATCAGTCTGGGGATGATGATTTTCAAAGGGGACCATCTACACGCCAACTCGCACAATCTCTGAAAATTTCATCGAAATCGGATGAGAATTGTAGAAGTTCTGGCTATGGCAAGGATTTCATGACAGACACACAGACTCGGAACCAAAAACGCTGCAAATTATTACACAATGGTTTATTATTTTTTATTTTTCTACATAGATCACTCGTCTGCAAAGCCACCAACCATCCAACTTGAAGAAAAACATCGATCGCATTTCGGTCAGCTTTAATTTGAACGGAGATTAGGCCTCTTTTGCGATTCTCACTCGTGTTTCTGATTTATCGTACGTCCAAACTTTAAATTCTCGTAATGAGCGACCTATTTGTCCTACAGAGCTCCGGGTGGTCTCAAAAAATTCTAAAAATTCTATAGAATCTTAAATTGAAAAACAATACCTTTATATCAAAATTGTTTTGAGTTAGGGCGTTTTCAAAATTTCAAAATTCATTTTGGAACCCTTAGAACTGACCTACATCAACCAAAATCTTCGGAGCACAACTAGACCCCAAATGGAGCTTACATACCAAATTTCATCAAAATCGGTCAATGCTAAGTGGCAAAAGTGCCGCGTACGGCGTACGGCGGACGGACGGCCAAATTTTTATTCGATTTTTGGATTCTACGTACCTTGAAACATAAACCATCAAATTTTGAAGGGGTGTTAGAATTTTTTTTCCTGGTCGATTCCAAAGGTTCATTATTGAAAATAATAAACCAAAATGGAGTGGAAATTTTGATTTGGGAGAACTTTTTCTTCAACCTTGAAAAGTGAAACCACTACTTCCACTACCTTGGTAGACTAGGAAGAAAACTGGTGTGGTCAGGAGTTCAGGTAGCAATACCAGTATATTCCTGCATTGGTTCGCCTTAGGCTAGGATAATGCAAAATTTGCATTATAGCAGAATTTAATTCTACTCAGTACCTTCCCGTGGACAGCTCATCAAGATAAAATTTATATGAGAGTGCATATAACGCTTACAGCACACAGGATTGTTCAAAAAGCCCCAAAATGCAATTTGAGAGTGGAAGTATACATTTTCGAGACTTTAAATTTAATATCATCGACTTGCTCCACGAATACATGGCTACCCTATCTTCGATAGTTTCGAACCAAAAAGTCTTGAATCTTGCATCGATATTCAAGAATTGGTTTTAATGGTGTTTTATTCAACTGTAGCAATGAATTCTACATAATTTGTTCAACATACATATTCTAGATATTCGCTCACGATTCTTCATAATTTATAAATTTACACGTTAGGAGTTTTCCTCAACGTAATTTGTGGAAGTCCGGTTGAACGTTTCTGTCCAACTACGGGTCCCTTTATGGCACCCCATCAAACTGCAAGTCTTATTTATTCATTGAATTGTGTGTTACTTTTACTCAATTCCTAATAATGAGAAAGTGTTGAGTTTTTCGTATCGCACTTTTCCCAATCTTTTGCATCACCGTAGGCCGCCTCATAATAACGTCGGTAACGTTAGTTAGGTAATGATTATGCCTAGGTTCTTAGCTTTCATACTCACATTCTCTCCATAGTACGAGGAAGAGTATATGAATACTCCCAATAGTTAACTCGACCAGATACTCTCTCCTAATCGATGGGCGCTGTAAAACCAATTTACAAAGCCACAGTTTATGGCGTAATGGTTGGCAAATAGACCTCCCCGCAAGATTTAAACACGATATCGACAATACGCGTTCTCAGTTACCATAAAATGTGAGAAAATATAGTCTTTGGTTTTGACATTTTATTTCTTTACTTTGGCACATAAACGAAAACGCTGCAAATTATTACACAGAGGTATACTATTTTTCCGTATTGATCACTAGCCTGCAAAAAATACAGCTTCGCCTTTGTCACTATCTACCAACCATATTTTTCCTTCACAATCAAGATTATTATGAATACGCTTCACGATCAATTCGGAGAAATGAACAGTTGTGGAATATGAAAATTTGATTACTGGCTGATGCCTCTCGAGAGAATCTACTCAAACGTTGGTTTCAACTGTCTAGCTCGACTTTTTGAGTCATTTCAACAAAAATATGAGCTTTCGAAGTGGACCTGCCTCTCGAGAGACTCAACTCAAAACGTTGGTTTCAACTGTCTTGCTCTCTAACGTAAGGCATCGGCATCGGAATTTCGAGGGGGCGTTAAAATTTTCTTTTTCTTGCTCGATTCTTCATTATTGAGAATAATAAACCATAAGGCGTTAAGTATGGTTTTCTGATGATTTCCACTTACAACCAAGTCGTTGCGGGGGAAATGGTACTTCGTCTTTTTTCATCTCACAAAATTCGTTGATCGTTCGTTGGAAAGCTCTAATTTTATCTCGCGTTTCTTTCGTACTTTTCCTTGGTACTTATGCCGTATTTATATATTCAATAATGTTAGTAATGGATGTAGTAAACAATGCAGCTTGTTTAGTTGTCTTACGGGAACTAAAGACTATAGGGGTATTCACGGTTGAGCTTATCGTGTTAAACGTGTTAAGTGGTAAACTTGTTAAACAAAAAAACCATGAACAACCCCAGTCGACTCGTGTTAAACGAACTAAAGTTGTTGAAGTCTCATCAATCCTTCTTCTTCGATTACCTGGCTAGATCGCAGCCATTAGGGTCGTATGGTTATTGTGTGGCATGATTCGGTGGAGGAAGTGTGAACGAGAGGGGGGAAACGCCATAAATTCGGTAAAAATGAGGAGAAAAAAATCTACAACGTCCATCATTGTTTGTTACATGTCAAAGAAACAATTAACGTTTTTTTTTTTTACCACAGGAGACAACTTTTATACCACCTATATTGTTTACAGATTTTTTACTTTTTACACTGAAAATTTGAGGATTACTCACTGCAGTCATGTCGAAGAAACGTTATAAACAAGAACTTGTTGATGATGAAGTGGTCAAGAAAACAGTTTTTCGCATTTTTCCTTCACTTTCATTGCATCTATGTGTTCCTCCCAACTACCTTTCTCTTCCCTCCATACCTCCAAGAGACCTCCATACCTTCAACTCCAACTCAAATAACTCACAAAATAACCGAGACAAACAAACGAACTCCAACTCAACAGACTCCAGCTCAAAAAAACTAAGACGAAACTAATTAACTCACAAGTAAACTGACTGAAAAACAGCTGGCAAGTTATCGGCCATTTTCTTTCTGATGTTGCGACGGATAACACGTTTAGCAGACACTTTAACAGACCATTCGGGTGTGTTAACTTACGACGACTGATAACACACTTTGATAACATGTTTACGACCGATTCGTTCGACGTCAAACACGTTCTCGACGTATAACACGTTAACACGTCGAGAACGGCCCGACCGTGAATACCCCTTATGTCTCAATGCGTTGCAGACTTGTATGCAAGCGTTTGATTAATTTAGTTTTTCAGTTGTTTTATCTCAGGGTTATGATTTCAGTTTCTTCCATAAAACAGTGGTTTTGACAGTATAAAATTTATGCACAAATGTAAGGCTTTCCACCGAATGGTGAATGATTTTTCCACGTAGGTACACGAATGACGGCGGCTATCGCTGTCGGCTGTTCGGTAGTTGCGACTTAGTTGTGAGTGGAAATCATTGCAAAATTTCCAGACACATCGCCGTCTCCAGAAAACGTGGTTTTTGTTAATTTTTTACATGAGTAAATAATGATTAATTATGGAGAAAAATTAGTGTTCCGATGTAGGTTGTTTTGATTGTGATTGCGGGGGGAGGGGGGTGCCATAAGGTTATAAGGTTAAGTTCAACATTGATAGGAAACTGATCCATAATCACTTAATCGATTTACCGTGACAGCCCTCTCAGGGGACCGCAAGGTGGTTCTTTGGGCTTGGGTGCCGTTTAGGGCGATGGGTTTCTAACAACTGACCTTCAGTAGAGTGAATAAAAGTGTATAAACTACTGACAAGAGGTGGATCGGTCCGGTCAACAATGAATTGGCGACTGGAAACTGGAGGATTGCAAGGTGTGTGTGTGGGGGGAAGGGGGGGGGTCAAATATATACTCATAATCACAACACTATAGGAAGACAACTTCATGGTTGAACAAGAGTGTCCTAGCAACGAAAAACTACTAACAAAATGCAATCGAAATTCAACAAGTCGATTAGCTCCATTTCAGTAAAAAATATGCTATAATATCATGTACCTAGAAATCGCATCCTGAAATGCAGTCCTAAATAAATTCATCCAAATAACAAAACTGTTCACAACATCAAAGTTGCAACAAATATTCGAAAATGATGAGATAACTAGTGGAAGAGGAAGGAAAGAACTAATGTCCACAGTCACAACACTGGTACCAGGCTAGCATCTTTGATGAGGGGAAGTCGTTATAATAACACATTACATCGAGTCAAACTGTTTCGTGCAGTAGAAAGGTACTTAATAAAAATGTATGTTTGATCGCTTACTGTTGAAATTGAACTAAACAGTAATTATGTTCAATTCTTTGAGTGACTTTATCATGTCAAGTTAGTCTTGGTTATTATTGGATGTCTATCACACTTACGAGGGGAGGCTCAGGTACCTTCATCCCCGATTTCGTTTGAAATTTTCCTGGTTGTTGTGAAACTAAAATTCGACACGTATTCCCCCGTTCTGTTGAATGGGCCTCTGGATGCTGGAAAATATTATCTTAATGGCTAAAAACGGCGTTTACGAAACATCTGAAATGCTCCCACGAATGCATGTTTGATCGCAATGAAACTTTCAGGAGTCTTTCTACTTACGAATATACGAGGGACGTGTACATGGTTTTTTTGCAAAATTCTCCTAGGGAGGCCAGAATAGAATTCCGAATATGTGCGTCCTTCCAGACGATATCCGACCTTAAGAACATAAGCCTTACCCCTTTTATTAACAATAATAATAATAGTTTATTGTCATCATATAACGTGGTACATGTATACAAAATTATAATAATTTAAATGAAATATTTTCAATTGTGTGACAACAGCAACTAAACTAGGTAGGTAGGTACTTGAAATTTTAAGATAACTTTAATAAGCACAGTTATGGTTGTAGGAGACCGTGCTGGATAGTTAAAACTGTGGCCCAGCACGGAGTTGATTGGACATCTCATTTTCTCCTATTCTTCAATAACTGAAGTTTTCATTCTTTAGTTTTCATTTTTTTTTTTTGTTGAATCAAACATCAATTTGCTACGTTGTATTTTGACAAATCAGAAATTCAGTTTATTAAGAAGTAGGTAATCAATTTTGTGTTCAGATAATAATTTATCCACTTTTTGGTTTATTATTTTCAATAATAAACCTTTGGAATCGACCAAGGAAAAAAAAATTTTAACACCCCCTCAAAATTTGATGGTTTACGTTTCAAGGTACGTAGAATCCAAAAATCGAATAAAAATTTGGCCGTCCGTCCGCCGTACGCGGCACTTTTGCCACTTAGCATTGACCGATTTTGATGAAATTTGGTATGTAGGCTCCATTTGGGGTCTAGTTGTGCCCCGAAGCTTTTAATTGATGTAGGTCACTCTTAAGGGTTCCAAAATCAATTTTGAAATTTTGAAAACGCCCTAACTCAAAAAAATTTCGATATATAGGTATTGTTTTTCCTTCAATTTAAGATTCTATGGAATTTTTAGAATTTTTTGAGACCACGCGGAGCTCTGTAGGACAAACCGTTCGCTCCCTACGAAAATCTAAGGGTTTATATTGAAATATATATATATATGTAGAAATAGAATTGAAATAAGTTAGAAGAGCATAAAACCGCTGGTCACTCGACAAAAATCGCTTTATTCACAAGACTACTCCACGCTACAAAACCGAATCCAAACATACGCGGTTCCCCGAATTCTTTTTCCCCGCCTCTCAGCTGTCATTAGCCCTCGACGTTTACTATGGAAGTATTCTTCATTCTTACTTCCATGCAGCCCGCTTGTTCTTCTTCGTTCTGTGTTGTTGAAGTAATTCCAAGAGGCGTGGTTTAGTAGCCATCTTGTGCACGTTTGGTAGGTTATCCAGACTTCCTCAGTTGCGTGTTTAGGTCCCGAGACGGCCAGACCTGACGATCTGGTCGTCCCAACCATACCTGGAAAAGTAAACAAACGCAAGCAAACAGAGACCACAGAAATAACATTGAATTTTGGCCTAGACACTCGGCCAGACCTGATTTTTTTTTTTTTTTTTACAATTAAATAGACAAAATTGAGTATCAGATCTGGGAGCTCAAGAGACGGCTCATACCCTCAGTGAGGTGGCCACGACTCAGTAAAAAAAATGAAAATGTTGGGAGCTCATCTTGGTTGATCCTAAGTGGCTACTTCCCAAGAGACGGCTCATACCCTCAGTGAGGTGGCCACGGCTCAGTAAAAAAAATGAAAATATTGGGGGCTCATCTTGGTTGATCCTAAGTGGCTACTTCCCAAGAGACGGCTCATACCCTCAGTGAGGTGGCCACGGCTCAGTAAAAAAAAATGAAAATATTGGGGGCTCATCTTGGTTGATCCTAAGTGGCTACTTCCCAAGAGACGGCTCATACCCTCAGTGAGGTGGCCACGGCTCAGTAAAAAAAATGAAAATATTGGGGGCTCATCTTGGTTGATCCTAAGTGGCTACTTCCCAAGAGACGGCTCATACCCTCTGTGAGGTGGCCTCGACTCATGATTATGTAATGAAGACGTGGGATATCTATGGATCCTATTTTTTTTATTATTATTATTATTTTTTTTTTATTTTTTTTTTTTAATTTTTTTTTATTATTATTTTTTTTATTATAATTTTTTTTTTTTTTTAGGGTAGGGGTATTTTTTTTAAAAATAAACAATGGATTTATTGTATCATTTACTTCTTTTTATTTCGTCGTCAATATTATTGTGTATTATTATAATTATTATTATCATTTTGTTTTTTGAAAAGTAACTGAACTAAACTTCTTGAGGAGGGAGGAAGTGGGCCAAACCTGGGTTTAATTGTCTAAAAGGAAGAAATAAAATTTAAAAAAAAAATGAGATGTTTCAAACGAGTAAAAGAATGAATAGGTAATTATAGTTTCAAAGAAAATCCAATAGATACGTAAGAAATAAATTTGTTTTCAATGTTCTGATTCACATGAGTCACTTTCTGACTGTGTGAATTCTATTTCTGATAATAATTCAGGATCAGGAACTTTCCTCACTCTATCATGTGCAAATTTGTAGGTTCTATTTTCTGTAAGTGATTTAATTAGATAACGATCTCCATCCAACAATTCTAGAATTTTGAACACTCCTCTAAATTTAGGATCCAATTTAGTTTGGTTTCTAGGTTCATTTTGTAACAGTACAAGATCACCCACAGAGAAAAGTTTAACTTTGGCTTTGGTTTTGTCGAAACGAGTTTTATCGTAGGAAGCATTTTTAATCATGCATTGGGCAGCTTGTTCTCTGGCTGTTTCCCTATCTATCTCAACATCTAAAACACTGTCAGGCGGTGTGATCATACCTGTTGGTTTAACGACTTTTCCAATTAACAACTCAAGGGGAGATGCTCGTGTAACCCTATTCATAGTACAGTTTATGGAAAGTTGAATATCTCCCAGTGCTTGCTGCCAAGAACGATCACTTAGCTCAGTAGCAGTTAGCATGTTAGTGAGTACAGACATGACACGTTCAACTTGACCATTGGCACGACTAGCACCTGTTGCAATTAAGTGCAATTCTATCTGGTTACCAGCACAAAAATCTTTGAAATCTTTGCTACTGAAGCAGCGACCTTGGTCAGCTATTATTCTATTAGGGGGTCCAAACAACGATATGGCATGTTTTAAGGAGCTGATAACACTTGCTGTATCAATTCTGAGAGTGTGGAAAAGTAAAACATACTTGGTGAAAGCACATATGAAAACAATACAGTACTCTTTTGTGTCACTCTTACCACTGAGTTTCCCAGTAATATCACAGTGTACTGTTGACCATGGTAAAGTACCTTTTGGGATAGGGTGTAACGAGATTTGTTGTTTGCCGGAGGAGGATTTTGAAACCTTACAAGTCAGACAGGTGTCTGTAAACTTTTTAACATACTTTTTCATCCCCTTGAACCAGTAAAAATCTGCTAATTTTTCGAGAGTTTTGTCAAAACCGAGATGCATTATTGAATCGTGAGTGTTTTGTACCACAGTATAACGATAAGCATGAGGAATGATGGGTACACAACGAGTACGATGACCTCTTTGAATTATTCTACATAATATTCCAGACCGTAAATCATAAGTACTTCTTTCTTTCTCAGAAAGTTCATTATTCTGGAATTTAGTCTTGATATTAGAAATTTCAGAATCTTGTTGTTGGGCCATCAATATCCAATCATTAGAAAGCAAGGTCAATTGAACAGATTTCGATGAATTTAATTGTTCTGGGATTTCATCATTAATCAACACATTATCGTTAGAACTACCTGGAATTGGATGCGTATTTTCAGATTCAAGGCAGTTTACAACTACACTTTCATCTGATCGTTGTGAGGTGGGATGTCGTGACAAATAGTCTACATGCTGCATGGATTTTCCAGGGCGATAAATAATTTTGAAATCAAAACTTTGAAGAAAACTCCACCATCTTTGCACTCTTGGATTCAAATTTTGTTTTAAATATGTCTCTTTAAGTGAAAGGCAATCAGTTACAGCCGTGAAAGAAATGTTCTGAAGCATTGTCCTGAAAAAGTATACACTTTTCACCAGAGCCAACGTTTCTAGGTCATATGAATGATACCTACTTTCCGTATTCGTAGTACGTCGACTGTAATAAGCTATGACTCTAGGTTTACGATCAACAATGTGAAGAAGAATTCCGGCATAACCCTGAGAACAGGCATCGGTATGTAATTCGACTGGAAGGTTTGGATTGAATATCATCAATATTGGTTCATTAGTGAGATGTGTTATCAAAGCAAGGCGTGCGTTTTCATGTTCTTGGAGCCATATGAGATTTGATTTGGCACTGAGAAGGCGGTACAAAGGAGCAGCAATAAGGCTAAAGTTTGCAATGAACATGCGAAAATAGGAAGCAAGTCCAAGAAATCGTCTTAAGGAAGAGACAGTTGATGGGGGTGGGAGGTTAATTAGGGCATCGATTTTCCTTGAATTTGGTCTAACTTCACCATCTGCAATGTCATAACCAAGATAGTGAACTCTATTGACAACAAATTCACATTTAGATGAGTTTAAAGAAAATCCAGCATCGGTCAAGGTTTTTAGGACAATATCAAGTCTATCTAGAGCTTCCTGTTCACTAGATGCGGTTACTAAAATGTCATCGACAAAGACCAACACAAAGTCATGAGCTAGGGGACCCAGAGCTTTCAGTACAGCTTTAGTGAACACGGAACTAGCATTGCGTAGACCAAATGGCATGGATAAATACTCGAATTGTCCATCTGGAGTAACAAAAGCAGTGAGTTCGATTGAATCTGGATGGATTTTAATTTGGTGAAACCCAGCAGCACAGTCTAAAATACAGAACCATTTCACGCCTGATAATCGATTTATTTGATCTTGAATTAGAGGTTGCGGCTGATTTTCCGCCCAAGTATTTGAGTTCAATTCCCTAAAATCAACAACCATCCTCGTTTTTCCATTATTCTTAGGCACGAGCAAGATGGGGCTGGAAAACGGAGAGCAACTGGGCCTAATTATATTAGCAGCAAGGAGTTCACTGACATGTTCACGAACTATACGTTTATTAGCTTCAGATAAGGCATATGGCCTTCTATTAACAATTTTATTTGGGTCAATGAGTCGAATTTTCAATTCACCTGTTGTTACTCTGGTAACAGGTAAACCATCAGTGAAATGAGATTTGTAATTTTGCAAAATTTTATTCAATGCTGGACGCATGCAGGGTTGAACGTCTGTTCGAATTTTACTCTCACTAAATGGTTCGGCAGACATACCAAGGTTCGGGATCAGATCAGGTTCAAGATCGATATTACCTCTTAGATTTACTTCAAATTTTGAGTTGAAACATGATGTATTTATATCTGATGGTTGTATGGGGTTGGGACAGTGGTCTGATTTTTTATCGTTATTATTATATGATTCTGGCTGGTCAGACATTTGTGTAATGTGAACTTCAGGCCTTTCTGTAAGATTTTTGTTATGTGGATTTTTAGCATTTATTTCACAGGGCACTTCATTTTCATTCGAATCATTTGAAGGATGCAATTTAACCGTGCTTGAATTCTCAAGTTCACCATCATTTGAATTGGGCTCTAAATGTTTAATTTTTTGTTCAAGTGATTTCGAAATTTGAAGGGAAACAGGTTGGAACATGCACGAATTTGCTGTCAAAATCACCTTGACATCCATATTTAACACATCTCGCCCAATAATGATATCATGGGGGATAGACTCATTAGGCACAACATGAAAACAAATGTTGAGTTCAATATCATTAATTGTGAGGTCTACTATGATTTGGGATTTACTGTCAACCTTTCCTGAGCCAATCCCATTCAAAACAACTGGAATTTCAAAAATAGGTCCGGAAAATTTAGGCTGTAAAATTGATTTCATCAAAGAACACTCACTACCAGAATCAAAGTAAAAATTAAATATCTCACCCTTGTGCAAAAGTTGACCTGGAAGATTCGTCTGGCAGAGGTTGACTTGGCGTTGTGTAGCTTTCCCTTCGTTAGGCCTGGAGAAATACCCTTGAGACTGACGATTCGGCTGGGGTACCACAGCTGAATGACCCGCATGCCCTGGGGTGTGGCTTGGACCCTGGTTGGTTGTAGAGTACTGACCAGAATTGAAAGGTGGTCGGATCCCTGAACCACTCTGTTGGCGATGCGGTCCTGGCTGGAACCTGAACTGTCCAGACGGGTTAGGATGGTCCCTGAACCAGCACTCTTCCGCTTTGTGGCCCCTCCGGCGGCAGTTTCGGCACCTCAAGGAATTTGAAACATTTACAGCAGTAGAGTAAGACCTTACTGTAGGATCAGGTTTGGGACGTTTCACAACAGGCTCATAAGGGTGGGGAGAGTCAGTGGCGCATTTATCTCTACTAATAGCACTTAATTCTTTAAGCAAATGTTCTCGGGTCGAAATATTAGTATTGTGAGCAATGCGACGGATTCTAGAATCCATATTAGACATTAATGCTAATACAGAAGAAATCGCAATTTCATCCGTTGACATGTTCCGCCACCTAGATGTCAAGGAGCTTACCATTCGGGAAGCAAATGCAGCATAAGCCTCCGAATCTTTTGGTTTTTCATTTAAAAATTTAGCCATGGTAACTGCGGGAGTATCCACGACATCAAACTCCAAAACAAAGAACTGTTTGAAAACCTCCCAAGTTATACCTGGGTAGGTTATTTGTGAAAACCATTGAGTTGCGCGACCTTTCAGGGCATTCCCAAGGGACAAAACTAGATTTCCTCCGTGTAAGGGACGGTCAGCAAGGCAAACTTCAACGGTTGAGCACCAGGAACGGGGATCAGCCCCTTCAACATCAGGATCAAAAATAGGTAACTGAACAGCTTTTTGTGAGGGTAGATTGCCTATCAAATGCCTCATCATCGTAGCGAAATTTTCATTTTGAGATTGAAAAAGCAAACGAATTGATTCAGTAAAGGAAGGATCAATCGAGTTGCTAACGAAATCACCTGGATTGCTGGTAGAATCGTCGTCTCCTTCGAATTCTCGCGAATTGCTTCCCAATGGGCTTCTTCCAGGATCCATGGTACGTATGTACTGTGGGCTGAAACAAATGAGTTCGTACCTACCAAAGACTCAAGTATCAGGATTAACCAAAATCTTTAATACAAGAGTCCTTAGTTAACACTTCTGATGTAGAAATAGAATTGAAATAAGTTAGAAGAGCATAAAACCGCTGGTCACTCGACAAAAATCGCTTTATTCACAAGACTACTCCACGCTACAAAACCGAATCCAAACATACGCGGTTCCCCGAATTCTTTTTCCCCGCCTCTCAGCTGTCATTAGCCCTCGACGTTTACTATGGAAGTATTCTTCATTCTTACTTCCATGCAGCCCGCTTGTTCTTCTTCGTTCTGTGTTGTTGAAGTAATTCCAAGAGGCGTGGTTTAGTAGCCATCTTGTGCACGTTTGGTAGGTTATCCAGACTTCCTCAGTTGCGTGTTTAGGTCCCGAGATATATATATATAGGT